>JAMLFY010000707.1:0-25435 GCA_030441495.1 Dalbergia oliveri
TTAAATAAAAGTAAAAATTATAAAATATATTATTTATGTAAATTAACTATTAAATCTTGGCCCTTCTTGAAAAGATCGGTGAGCTCTGCCTTTGTAAAAAGTGCATCAATAGATCTTCATACATATAAGTAATCATTGTTCTAATACATATAAATAATTAATACAATTAATTATGTTAAGGTTGCATTGGTAAAAAATAATTAATGCTTCATTGATATTATAAATCGAGAGATGTTTTGAAACAAAAAATTTTAAAAGAGGTGGATAGGTGAAGTGAAAATTGAAGGAACAATAACAAATAAAAGCATATTCATTAGGGATTTATCATGTTAGAAGATCCTCGAAGCATGAATCATGAAAATTTGGTAATTAGGTTGTTGGACGGACCATGTCCCTTAGGGACACTCTATGATAACCCCTCAAAGCTCTATAGTATTTATGATACGTGATAGTTGGGTCCCTACATAGACCATAACCCCTAGTGGGTGGAGATTGCCCCTTAGGCAAGCAACTTGATATACTAAGGTTAAATGATCATTTTGTTGTTAAATAACTCACTTCTACTCAGAGATTATTGGCAAGGAAACATATAATCACATAAATCATATTAATAATTTACATTTACATACAACAACAATGATCACATGAGAATTTAGAAACATGGTTTTATGATTTTTAAAACAAATTGTATTCAAAACAAAGATCATGCTTGACATGAGGGAAAAGGTTGTAATTCAAAACTTACATTCCAACTTCCACATATATGGGAATAGAAGTTAATCCTAAAGGCAACATTGAAAGTCTTTCATGGCCTTTCCAAGGCATCTATTGTAACACCCAAAAATTTATTTCAAAAATTTTATTTGAGCTTTATTAATTAGAATTTTCACGAATCTAATAGAATTAGTCATGATGAAGAATGGTTAGAAAAAGGTGAATAGGAACCTTGTACCTACGGAAACTTAAACCATAGAATCTTAAGTAGAAATCCTGGGATGAGAAAATGATAGGATTAAGATTAGAAATGGTTAAAAATGAAGATTTTAGACCTGAAATTTAATTTTGGAAAATATTTATTACTCGGGTACGGATTTTAACTCTTTTGTAAAATATCAATATACAATTTTTAGGGTATAAAACTTACAATGAGGCTTGCTACCTAATTAGACAAGTGTGTGGTGGGGATAGCCACACCATTGTCTTAGCTAAATAATAACCACATAAAATTATAATTTTTATTATAAGAAAAATAATTGTGGTAGAAAATAATTACAACACATCTTTACATAATGATACAAAATCAACATTTTTCATTCAACACACTCCATTTAGCCTTCTCCACTTCTTTACTTCATCAAAATACTCTAACATAGCTTGAAACTTCAAGTTACACCACCAAGAATCCACAATCAAAGCACAAACTATAACTTATTTCTTATAATTTGCGCGCCCGATTTCTACTTTCAGTACAAATGACCAAAATGCCCCGAAGTCATTTTTCTCGAATTAAGGAGCTTAACCGACAATCCTCGAATGGGTCAACTCAATGTTTGAAAGGGATTATATTTGTTATGTTTGATATCCGAGGTGAAAATCTCGTTTTCTAAACTTTCGGCTCAAAATGACCAAAATACCCTCCTGTGTTCTACACGGGTAAAAGGTGCCGTTTGAGCCCGAAACTTTTCCAGGAAGTTTGGAATGATGTTTATGAGTGATATTTGATGTCTAGTTGGGCCCAGGTCTCGGGCAGTTTTAGTGCAAAATTACCATTTTGCCCCTAAAACAGTGTACAGTGAGCTTAATGACGTAATTAAGCAAACCTAAGCAATATTAGGCTCTAATCGAAGATTAATTTATTTCGATAATTAATCTAGAGTCAAAATAATTTATTAAGGTTAATTAGAACCTAAGATTGCTTAGTTAAACTCTAATTGCATTCTTTAATTCAAGATTCCTAGTCATGGAATCTTGAATAGTATTTTCTTCTCCAATTCCTTAAATTAAGGAATTGTGTCATACCTCATTTGACCAAAAGAATGATTTTAAATTGTTAATCTAGCAAGATTACCCTCCTAATCAAGTCTTGACAACCTTAATTAGCCAATTACCTCACCTAAACACTTTCTTACAACTCCTAACCAAAACCTTAATCAAAGAAACACCTAAACACATCACTAAACCACAATTACATGAACAAATTAATCCTCCCCTTGGCTGCAAAATTTTGGCCAAATGCATGGCCTCCAAGGAGTGTCACATGTTGAATTTTTCTTCACTCAAAGACCATGCCTTGCCATACTTTGCCCATACAACCATGCTTGAACCCATACTCAAAGCCATACCTTGCAAGAGATATTTTCCTCACTTTTTCTCCCTTTGGCCGTCGGCCTTCCTCCCCCAATTAGCCTCATTGTGAAAAATTTCTATAAATACCAAGCCTTGAAGAACCTTGGTTACACTTTAGATCATTTGCCAAGTTTAGTTTCTTGCACTTTCTTGCATTTTCTCTCAAAATCCTCTTCATCTCTTCTTCCCTCAAAGAACCTTCCACCACCACAAACCACCACAAACAACCACAAACCACCACTCCCTCACCTTAAACCATCTCTTAAACACTCAAACTTTCCATTTCCAAGCTTAGAAACTCAAGGAAAAATCATCTTCCTTGAGCTTCCTCTTTGGCCGAATCCATCCCACATCCAAGAGAAGATTTTGTCTTCTCAACTCTTCAAGAACTCAAGCTTTCTTTCATTTCTTCAAAGACTTCCTTAGGTAGGGGTTTTGTTTTCAAGTTTTTACTTGTTTTCTTCAAGAAAAGTTCTAGTTTTCTCTTGGTTCAAACTCTTTTCCTCTTCTCTTTTTCATTTCGGCCATGAGGCCTTTTATGAGAAGAACTTTAGCTTGATGATGAGGTTTCAAGATAATGACTTGTTGTTGTCATGTGAGAAACCTCTAAAGCTTGAAACAACTTGGTCTTGGACCATACATGCTTGTGTTTCTTTCTTTCCTTGCTTATATTTTCGGTTCCTTTTCCTTTCTCTTTTGAATGGTTTCTTTCCTTCCTTTTTCCTCAAAGATTTCGGTTTCCTTTTTCCTTTATTTGAACAAAGTTTGCTAAAAATGTTAAGTAGATCACAAAAGTTTTGTTAAGAAAATTAATCACATGTTTTCAAAGAGCTCTAAGCTTACCCTTGCCAACCTTAAAGTTGGTCGGCCGTTCTAAGAGTTTTACTCTAGATTGAAGCCCATGAGCAATAAAATAAAGAATATGACTTAGTTCTTGTATTTTGTTTAGACAAAGTGTTGAGCTTTGTGTCTATTTTCTTGAGCTTGATGATGAAGTTCAAAACCAAAGACTTCTTTGAAGTCTTGGTGCTAAGAACTCTAAAGCTCACTTTATGTTGTTAAGATGCATATTGGGTTAAGGTTGTGATGTTCCTTTAAAGTCTTGTAAGAGCTCTAGTTAAGATAAAATGAGTTGCACACATGTTTATGTTTATGCCTTGCATAGCATGTTTATTTTGATGCCATCACTAAACTCTCAAGAATAACTAAATGAACTTGCATTATCATGTTTAAATTTCAAGCTTGCATTTCATGTTTATATTTCAAGTCATCACTTAATCTTTAAAGATAATAATGAGGTTGCATCTCATATTTATTTTATGCTCTCACTTTATTTTCTAATGAAGAGTAAAATAAGTGCATATCATGTTTAAGTTTATGCCATCACTAAATAATCCTAGAGCTCAAAGACTTGCCCAAGTATCTTGCATAAAGTTTTAGAAAATGGAGGCATTTCAAGGATGCCATTTCGGCCTTGTGATGATGATGATGGACTTGGATGAGTTCATCTAATCATAAGTGCCCATAGTCTAAGTCTTGGAATTTTTCTAAGCTTAGATGTACTCAAGGAACTTTATGAACAAAGTTTTATGTTTTAAATCTATTCATTGAGCTAAATAATTTAGCTACTGACCTAGCATATATTTATATGATTTCAATGAGATTAATTGGTTTCTAAAAGAGTTTTGAGTTCTAAAATGATTCCAAAAGAAACTAGCAACTTATATGCATTTAAATCAAGTGATTATGTGATTCTATGAAGCTTATGTTTTCGGTTTTGCCCTTCATGTTTGGCTACTGTATGAATTCTGTTCTAAGGTGTTAAAATGTGTAAAATTATGTTTGAGTGAAGCAAGGAACGATTTAGGGAAGTTAGAAAGAACAAGTAACTAAAAAGGACTTAAAATGTGAATTCTAGAACACTTAGATGTTGTAATTCTGTTCAGCATAATTGGACTTAAGAAAAATGGTTTATAATTAGTGGATATGTGTAGGAATCCTCATAATTGGTTTAGGAGTTAATTATAGAGCCTTAGGCGAAGACGGAACTTAGAAAGGGTTAAAAGGAAGATTTTAGGACCCCGTAATCATGAGGAAAAATTCTGCCCAAAAGACATAGAGCTATTTGGTTATGTTATAATTCATAAACATTAGAGAAAATTATAGGTAATGATTCCTTAGGTGTTATAAAAATCCATAATGAAGGATAGATAATTGGAACACAAGTTTAAGACCCATAAGGGCCAAAGCATAAGACACCATGAAATATGAGGTGTGATGTGAGCATGAGATCGAGAGGGAATATTCATAATGATGTGAAAATGTTAATTTCATGAGCATGAAACTTTATGTGTATTTGTGGCATGTTGATGTGATGATGGGTTATGCCATGTTTGAGATGCATGAGATTTCGAAATTATGAATGAGTTAGAAGAGTATGCTCATGTGAACTAGAGATTTATTTAATTGAGAAAGTTCCATGAGAATGATATATGTGATCGAGTTATGTGGCATGACTCAAATTTGAGGAAATTCTGAAGTGTAGTTGTTATGCTGAATTTCCGTCAATTTGAGGGACTTGAGAAAAGTTTTGAAAAGAAAGATTTTATATGTGACATGCCGGATGCATTTCCCTACGGTAAGGAAGAAAAGCTGTGGAGGGTATGGTCATGGGGCCATACCAAGCGACAATGTCATGGCTTAACGAATGATATGCGTTCGTGACTGAGACGTATTTCTGCTACCTGAGAGAAGGTAAAACCGTGAGGGCATCGATTAGCCTCCAAAGCGGACAAAGTCACTGGTCTTAACCAGTTATGCATTTAAAGGAAGAAAGTCCCATGATGGGTGATTCCTTAGATCCCCTGCCCATACTCTAGGAGTTGGGGTTTGATATTTTTATGATTATGATTATGATTCGCTTATCAAGAGGATAAGAACTAGTGACAACTAGTTAAGGTATGAGCTCATAGCCTAGTATCAGGGGTCGGTTACTATTGTTTTAAAGATCATGATGTTACAAGTTGAGAAATGAGAAAGATGAGAAATATCTTGCTTATGAAAGAGAAGTTTGATCATAAGAAGTTACATGCCATACCTATGTAAGATTTATTCGTTGATGATGCTTCATTGTTGTTATGTACTTCCATGCATTCATGCTTGCTATGCGCATACATGCATTAAGATTCATCATAAAAGACATGGACCTTGGATAATTATTTTTAAGAAAACCTCATAATGAACCTTTGCATGTTTAACCTTTTTATAATAAACCCAAGGTTCCTGGGACGTAAATGATGACATTAGGATAGGAGGTTTCCTATGAGATTCTTTAGCAAGATTCTCACCCCTCTCTTTGTTTCTTTTCTGTTACGTCTAAGAATCACGGTGCGTTCGTGATCTTTGTTGACACCCTGGTGTGGGAGGTGCATTACGACCGATTCATCAGCCCTACCACTTCAAGGTCGGTGTGCCGTGCGTTTTGCATACATGGACGCCCGTTTGCTTTCCTCTCAGTTTTCGCTCACCCGACTTCTCCTTATGGCGACGATTTGATTTTTGAGAGGACGACCGGATGACGAGAAGAGGCCGGGCCCGACCATCGCCTTCAGCGGACGCGGCTATCTGAGTACGTCCTCACCCAGGCATTCGGAGACCGATCCGTTGGAGGATCCCTTCTCATCCTTCTAGGAGGGGTCTGCCTCCGGTTCCCATGGATATTGGAAGGGGCCGAGATACGGTCACGCGCGGAGGCTAGCACGATGCCCGAGATGCGCCCACGTCGTGGAGGTCATGTACATCCACCCTTCCGTCTACATGCACTCGAGGAGCTCGCCGTTCATTGGGCATGTGCCATGAGGGACGAGGTGAAGCCATCCATAGTTCGAGGGAGGGGTAGTCGTAGTTTGGGTTTGTATCTTTTGGACTTCTCTTGTATCCGCTATTTATGCTTTTTGTCCTTTATATTTCCTATACTGCAAGTGTAACGCCTCCATTTCTCGTGTACAATGACCGAAATGCCCTTGAAGTCATTTTACCGAAAATGAGGATCGCCTGGCCATCCTCAAGGGGATGTTTTGATGTTAATAGGAGATTATATGTGTTATGTGTGGTAATAAGAAGAATCTCATTTTTGAGTTCCAACGTGAAATTACCAAAACGCCTCTGCTGTTTGTCATCGTTTTACGTGCCGTTAGCCCAACTTTACTAAAAGATTTTAAATGATGTTTATAAGTGATATTTGCTATCTAGTTAAGCCCCGTTTCCTGGGCAGATTTAGTGCAAAATTACCATTTTGCCCCCAAAACGTACAGTGAGCCTAATGACAAAGCAAACCTAAGCAATATTAGGCTCTAATCGAAGATTAATTTATTTTGATAATTAATCCAGAGTCAAAATAATTTATTGAGGTTAATTAAACCTAAGATTGCTTAGATAAACTCTAATTGCATTCTTTAATTCAAGATTCCTAGTCATGGAATCTTGAATAATATTTCTCTCTCCAATTCTGGATCAAGGAATTGTGCCATACCTCATTTGACCAAAAGAATGATTTTAAATTATTAATCTCGCAAGATTACCCTCCTAATCAAGTCTTGACAACCTTAATTAGCCAATTACCTTACCTAAACACTTTCTTACAAACTCCTAATCAAAAGCTTAATCAAAGACACACCTAAACATATCATTAAACCACAATTACATGAGCAATTCCTCCTCCCCTTTGGCTGTAAGGGCCGAAATTCAGCCTCCCATGTGTACATGGTGAGTTTGTTTCACTCAAAGAACCATGCCTTAGGCCATACCTTGCCCATGCTTTCAACCATGCTTGCCATGCCTAAGCCCTTGCCTTTGTAAGAGATATTTCCTCCCTATTCCTCCTCCAAAAAGGGTGCTGATTTCCCCTCCCAAATCAGCCACAAAGTTTCATTTTTCTATAAATACCAAGCTTGGAAGAACTTGGCTACACTTTAGATCATTTGCCAAGTTTAGTTTTCTGCACTTTCTTGCATTTTCTCTCAAATTTCTCTTCATCTTGCTTTTCTATTTCTTTCCCTCAAATAATCCTTCCACCACCACAAACCACCACAAACAACCTTGAACCACCACTCCCACACCTCAAACCACCTCTCAAACACTTAATCTTACCATTTCCAAGCTTGCTTTCTCAAGGAAAATCCACCTTCCTTGTGTCCTCCCCTTGGCCGAATCCTCATTGCCATCCAAGAGAAGATTTTGTCTTCTCATTTCATCAAGGATCCAAGCTTTCTTTCATTTCCTTCAAGACTTCTTAGGTAGGGGTTTTGTTTTCAAGTTTTGCTTGTTTTCCTTAAAGAAAGTTCTAGTTTTCTCTTGGTTCAAACTCATTTCTTTCTTTCTTTTTCATTTTCGGCAGGAGGCCATTTTATGAAAATAACATGAGCTTGATGATGAGGTTTCAAGATAATGACATGTTGTTGTCATGTGAGGAACCTCTAAAGCTTGAAACAACTTGGTCTTGGACCATACATGCTTGTGTTTCTTTCTTTTTCCTTGGTTTCATTTTGGTTCTTCCTTTCTTCCTTAAATGATTTCCTTCCTTTTGGTGGTTGGAACAAAGTTTGCTAAAAATGTAAAGTAGATCACAAAAGTTTTGTTAAAGAAAATTAATCACATGTTTTCAAAGAGCTCTAAGCTTAACCTTACCAACCTTAAAGTTTGTCGGGTCTAAGAGTTTTACTCTAGATTGAAGCCCATGAGCAATAAAATAAAGAATATGACTTAGTTCTTGTATCTTGTTTAGACAAAGTGTTGAGCTTTGTGTCTATTTTCTTGAGCTTGATGATGAAGTTCAAACCTTAAGACTTCCTTGAAGTCTAGGTGTTAAGAACTCTAAAGCTTGCCTTATGATACATAATGGGTTAGGTTTTATGTTCCTTTAAAGTCTTGCAAAGAGCTCTAGCTAAGATCTAAAATAAGATGCATTCATGTTTACTTTAATGCTTTGCATAGCATGTTTATTTTCAAGTCATCACTAAACAACTTAAAGATTAAAACAAGAATGTGCATCCTTACTTAATAAATCTCAAAGCCTACCTATTTCAACCTTAAAGTTGATTGTTGATTTGGGTAAATACCTCAAGGGGCCTAGAGCACTAAAATAAAGAATTGAACCTTGCATCTCATGTTTACTTTCTTGCCTAGCATGTTTATATTCTATGCCATCACTTAAATTCCAAAGATAATAAAAAGGTGCATCTCATGTTTACTCTATGTCTTCACTTTATTTCCTAATGAAGAACAAAAATGAGGTGCATAGCATGTTTAAGATTATGTCATCACTTTAATGATCTAGAGCTAAAGACTTGCCCAAGTATCCCATGTAAGGTTTTAAGAAAATGTTGGCATTTCAAAGAAGCCATTTGGCCTTGTGGTGATGATGATGGATGTAACACCCTAATATTTAACCCCAATACGCCTAGGACGTATCAAGATTAATTATTAGTTATTACTTCTCTTTAAATTCATTTACAAAATACTTAGCAAAAAATACAGTGTAAATTTTTTTTGAAATGATTCATGTAAAACAAAGTGCGAGCCTTTGCACGTAACATAAATGTAACGTGAAGCGGAAGAATAAATAAATCATACAGAACGTAATAATTAAAGAACACATCAATCATGAAAACATTCTTCATCACATTAGTTAACATAGTTTAGTACAATACTACTGAAATATAAAAGAAACATAAAGTCTTACCCATACTAGTGGGCAAGAGCTTAGTACAACAATGTAAATAAGAAACATAACAACGAATACATGAAAACAACCCCCAAAAGATACTCCCAAGCTATGACACTCCCTCCCTCGAACTATGGATGATGCTCCTCCTCGTCCCTCGGCACATACCCAATGAACTGGAAGCTCCTCGGATGCGTGAAGGCGGAAGGATGGCGAACATGCCCTCCACGGTGTGGGCGCATCTAGGAATGTCATGCTAACCTCCGCGTCACCGTCTCCTGGCCCATCCTGACATCCATGGGTACACCAGGGGTGGAACCTCCGAGAAAGGATGAGAAGGAGGATCCTCTGATGGTCGATCTCCGAACATCTTCGGGCGAGGCACTTACTCGGGGTAACCTCGCATCGTTGAAGATGCGGAAGGCACGACGTTCTCCCATCTCTGGTCGCGTCCTCTCAAAAATCATGTCGTCGCCAAAGGGGGAAGTGAGAGTAAAACGAAAGCTGGAGACGGAAAGGCAAATGGGCGTCTCATGTATGAAAAAATGCGTATAGCACAATGACCCTCGAAGTGGTAGGATTGATGATTACCTTAGTGCAGTTCCCATGGGTGCATCAACAAAAATCATGAACGATGCCATCGATGTTTGGAGACGTAACGAGAAAAGAAAGAGAGAGATGAGAATCTTGCTAAAGAATCTCAGTAAGGAAATCCTTATCCTAGTGTCATCGTTTACGTCCCAGGAACCTTGGGTTTATTATGAAAAAGGTTAAACATGCATAGGTTCATTATGAGGTTTTCACAAAAGATATTTATCCAAGGTCCATGTCTTTTATAATGAGTCTTAATGCATGTATGCAGCATAATAGATCATGAATGCATGGCAGTACTTTAGGCAAACTAAACAATAATCAAACAACATATAAGTGGCATGTAACTTCTCTTGAACATCTTTCCTTTTCTCATACTTGTGACACCAAACATAATAGTAACTACCCCTTAAACTAGGCTATGAGCTCATACCTTAACTAGTCGTCACTAGTTCTTACTTATCCTCTTGATAAGCGAATCATAATCATAATCATAATCATAATCATCATAATCCCGACTCAGGAGTACGGGTATGGGGCCTAAGGATCACCCATCATGGGACTTTTTCCTTCTTCGAAAATTATCAACCGGTTAAGAAACGACTCCTTTCTAAACCCTCAATTTGAGTCATGCCATATAATCTCAATCACATGCATCATTTTCATGGAACTTTCTCAAATCAATATCTTTCTAGTTCACATGAGCATATTCCTCAATCTCATTCTTATTTTCGAAACCTTATGCATCTTAAATACAACACTTCATCATATCATCATACCAATCATACACATAAAGTTTCATGCTCAAGGTACTAACATAATCTCATCATCATAAATATGCTCGAGGTTCATCATCATAAATATGCTCACTCGCCACCTATCTCATAGTATCTTATGCTTTGACCCTTACGAATCTTAAACTTGTATTCTAATCATTCTAATACCGTATTACATCTTTATTACCCTCAAGAGGTTATCACTTAAACTTTTCTCTAAGATTTGAACTCACTAAAATTCCAAACAGCATTGCACATGTAAGCAAAAATATCATATGCTTACGGGGCTCTAGAATCTCCGTTCGTACCCTTTTTAAGATCCGTCTTCGCTAAGGCTCCATAATCAATTCCTAAACCAATTATGAGGATTCCTAGGCATGTTCTCTAAGTTGTAAACCATTTCCTCAATCTAACTATGCTGGAACAGAATTATGTTTTGCCATGTCTAAGTGTGCTAGAATTCCTATTTTAAGTTCTTATCATCACCTTAAGCTTAGAAATTAATACCTAATCATTTATGAAGGGATTTTATACATGTCTTACTGATTATGAACCATTTATCCTTGAATTAATCATGCTGGAACAGATTTGCATTTTTATGCATTAAGTGTTCTAGAATTCTCATTTCTAATCCTTTCAAGTTACTTATTCTTTTCTAACTTCTCTAAATCGATCCTTGCTTCACTCAAACATAATTTTACACATTTTAACACCTTAGAACAACATTTATACAGTAGCCAATCATGAAGGGCAGAACCGAAATCATAAGCCCATAAAATCACATAATCTCATGAATTAAAATGCATACAAGTTGCTAGTTTTCTCTTGGAATAATTCTAGGGATTCAAAACTCTTTTAGGACTCAAATCCTTACATTAAAATCATGATATTACACATGAGGTCAGTAGCTAAATTAACTTGTTCATAAAATAGATTTAAAGTATATAATTTTATGCATAATGTTGCTTAGGTGCTCCTAAGCTTGGAAAAATTACAAAACATGAACTATGGACACTTGTGATTAGAGGAACTCATGCTAAGTCCATCATCATCACCACAAGGCCGAATGGCTTCTTTAAGAATGCCAACATTTTCTTAAAACCTTACATAGGATACTTAGGCAAGTCTTTGAGCTCTAGACCATTAAAGTGTTGACATAAACTTAAACATGCTATGCACCTCATTTTTATTCTTCATTAGAAAATAAAGTGAAGACATAAAGTAAACATGAGATGCACCTTTTTATTATCTTTAGAGTTTAAGTGATGACATAGAATTTAAACATGCTAGACAAGAAAGTAAACATGAGATGCAAGGTTCAATTCTTTATTTTAGTGCTCTAGGCCTCTTGAGGTGTTTACCCCAAATCAACAATCAACTTTAAGGTTGAAATAGGTAGGCTTTGAGATTTATTAAGTGAGGATGCACATTCTTGTTTTAATCTTTAAGTTGTTTAGTGATGACTTGAAAATAAACATGCTATGCAAAGCATTAAAGTAAACATGAATGCATCTTATTTTATCTTAGCTAGAGCTCTTTGCAAGACTTTAAAGGAACAAAAACCTCAACCCATTATGTATCATAAGGCAAGCTTTAGAGTTCTTAGCACCTAGACTTCAAAGAAGTCTTAAGGTTTGAACTTCATCATCAAGCTTAAGAAAATAGACACAAAGTTCAACACTTTGTCTAAACAAAATACAAGAACTAAGTCATATTCTTTATTTTATTGCTCATGGGCTTCAATCTAGAGTAAAACTCTTAGAACGGCCGACCAACTTTAAGGTTGGCAAGGGTAAGCTTAGAGCTCTTTGAAAACATGTGATTAATTTTCTTTAACAAAACTTTTGTGATCTACTTTACATTTTTAGCAAACTTTGTTCAAACCAAGGCAAAGGAAACCAAAATCATTTGAGAAAGAAAGGAAAGGAACCGAAAATGAAACTAAAGAAAAAGAAATACAAGCATGTATGGTCCAAGACCAAGTTGTTTCAAGCTTTAGAGGTTTCTCACATGACAACAACAAGTCATTATCTTGAAACCTCATCATCAAGCTCATGTTATTTTCATAAAATGGCCTCTTGGCCGAAAATGAAAAGGAAAGAAAGAAAGGAGTTTGAACCAAGAGAAAACTAGAACTTTCTTTAAGGAAAACAAGAAAAACTTGAAAACAAACCCCTACCTAAGGAAGTCTTTGAAATGGAAGAAAGAAAGCTTGGTTCTTGAAGAGTTGAGAAGACAAAATCTCCTCTTGGATTGTGATGATGGATTCGGCCAAAGGGGAACTCAAAGGGAATGATTTTTCCTTGAGTTTCTAAGCTTGGAAATGGAAAGTTTAAGTGTTTGAGGGATGGTTTAAGGTGAGGTAGTGGTGGTTTATGGTGGTGGCAAGGATTCTTTAAGAGGTAGAAGAAAATGAAGAAGATGAAGAGAAGTTTGAGAGAAAAAGCAAGAAAATGCAAGACAACTAAACTTAGCAATGATCTAAAGTGTATCAAGTTCTTCAAGGCTTGGTATTTATAGAAATTTTGCACAATGAGGCTGCCAAAAGAAGAAGGCCGATGGCCAAATGGGAGGGAAAGGGAGGAAAATATCTCTTACAAGTATGGGCAAAGGCATGGTTGAAGCATGGTGAAGTATGGGAAAGGCATGGCTCTTTGAGTGAAGAAAATTCAACATGTGGCATTTTTTCTTGGCCTTGCATTCGGCCAGATTTGGGATAGCCAAGGGGAGAGAAATTTGTTCATGTAATTGTGGTTTAGTGATGTGTTTAGGTGTTTCTTTGATTAAGGTTTTGGTTAGGAGTTGTAAGAAAGTGTTTAGGTGAGGTAATTGGGTAATTAGGAGTGTCAAGACTTGATTAGGAGGGCAATCTTACTAGATTAGTAATTTAAAATAATTCTTTTGGTCAAATGAGGTATGGCACAATTCCTTAATTTAAGGAATTGAGAGAGAAAATACTATTCAAGATTCCATGACTAGGAATCTTGAATTAAAGAATGCAATTTAGAGTTTAACTAAGCAATCTTAGGTTCTAATTAACCTTAATAAATTATTTTGACTCTAGATTAATTATCGAAATAAATTAATCTTCGATTAGAGCCTAATATTGCTTAGGTTTGCTTAATTGCGTCATTACTGTACACTTTAGGGGCAAAATGGTAATTTTGTATTAACCGCGGACCTTCCTGCTTAACTAAACATCAAACATTACTCAACATCATTTAAACTTCCTGAAATTCTGACTCAAACGGCACCTTTTACCCGTGTAGACAGGAGGGTATTTTGGTCATTTTGAGCCGAAAGTTTGAGAACGAGATTTCACCTCGGATATCATTCATAACAATTCTAACCCCTTCAAACATTGAGTTGACCCATTTGGGGACTGTCTGTCGCTGCCCTTTAATTTGGTAAAATGACCTTGGGCATTTGGTCATTTATACTCAGCAACAGAAATTACTGGGCGTTACATTACTCCCTTCCTTAAAAGATTTCGTCCTGAAAATTCGTTACCTTAGAAAAGCTCGGATACTTCGTTGCATCTCCGATTCTAACTCCCATGTGTACTCCTCGTCTGTCTTGTTCGTCCCATTGCGACTTTCACTAAAGGAACGAACTTGTTCCTCAATGCTTGACACCACGGTCCACGATCCTCGTTGGTGGGATGAAAGTTAGGTCCTCTTAACTGGACATGCTTTGGCTCAACACATGGCTAGGTTGGTTCATATTTCTGCGTTGGAGACATGAAGACGTCATGAAGACTTTAGATTTGGAGGTAGGGCTATTTTGTAGGCAACTCTTACTTTTCTGAAGGATTTCAAAGGTCCAGAAATCGGGACTCAATTTCTTGACTTTCATGGCTCTACCTATTCCTGGAGGGGTATCCTCAAGAAAACATGCTCGCCTTGGTAATTCAACGGCTTTCGCCGTTTATTCGCATAGCTCTTTTGTCGGCTTTGAGCAGTCAAGATTCATCCTTGATCATTCCTATTTGCTTTGTGGTTTCCCTCATTCATTCCCAAAACGCTTTGTTTCCAGATCATGCCAACACAAAGGCGGGCACTTCCTTCCATACAAGGCCTCGTACCTGCCATACCGATGCTCGCATGATAACTGTTGTTATATGCGAACTCGACAAGCGAGGATGATCCCAACTCCCATTTCTATCCAAAACACATGCCCTTAGCATATCCTCCAAGGTTTGGATAGTTCTTTCCGATTGTCCATCTGTTCAGGGTGGTAAGTCGTGCTTAACACAGATTCTAACCAAACTCCTTCTGAAAGGCTCTCCCAAACGCGACCAAACCGCGATCTCATACCGAGATTATCGTTGATGGAACTCCATGTAACCTCACTATCTCCTATGTACAACTTGCCAACTTATCTAGGGAAAAGGTTATCTTGATGGGTAGGAAATGGGCCGACTGGTCTAACCCTGTCCACTATACCCCAGAGGGTCAGCCCTTGGGTTCGAGGTAGGCTGGTCACAAAATCCATAGATATACTATCCCACTTCCATTCGGATAGGCAAAGGTCCAATTGTAACACCCTCCTATTTACCATATTCCTCGAGTATGGATATAGTAATTAGCAGAGTGTTACGGAGTACCATCTATACTAGTCGGGATAATCCATGATAAGGAAGTCAATACATCTATTCCATAGCCAAATTTACATACAGGAACATCATCCAAGTTGTACATCATAAAGATAAAGAAAGAAAAGAAAACTAGAGAACGGCCACAAAAATAGAACTCTGTGTCAGGCTAATCCCCCTACCTTGTACCTGACCTTGAGGACTCGACAAATAGCATAGACGTATACATATACAACGAGCAAAAGGAAACCAAAAGTACATTAACCTAGGTAGGTAATTCCCTAACGCTACACCACTACCCTATATATGTCGACTATGACTAATGACCTCGCCTCCTCCTAGAAAACCATTGGCCATAGGTGCAATGGCCTCACCTCCACCGGGAGCATCTGGCCCCAGGGTCCGAATTCAAGGAGGATGAAGGTGCGGGTGCATCTGTGGCGTACACATGAGGCCAGGGAACCTCGAACACGTCTGATGGGCCATATGGAGAGGCACACCCTCATAAGGGAAAGTAGGGTTGAAAGTGACAAATACAGAGGTACCAAACGACCGATCAAAGAACATATAAATACTAATGTCCAGTACCCAACCGCATACATAGCATCCAGGCCGGACCATACTGCCACACCCATTGTGGCGAGTCAAGGAAAAGATCAGGACGGCATCTGTAAAAATCTGAACAATGCAATACATACAATAGGGTGAGAATAATGTAAAATTCTCAGTAGGGTAACCTTCCCCCATGTGCCATACATAGAGAAATGAAGTCATATATATATATTATGTTCACATATATAAATCATAGGCATCTAATTACGTAGATCATGGAAATTTAAACTAACCATGCAATGATAATTCATGCACAACCATAATTTTCAGTGCCACATATCTTTCTAGTTATAAACATAGGGAAGGCTTAGTTCACATAGGGCCATCTCAATGATTAACAATCTCATAAAGGACAATAGACCTAGGACATGAGCTCATTCCTATTTGAGATCACCGAACTTCATTTTTTCCATTTCCGATCACTCACACCTATGCCTAGCCGATATGTCTACCGACTCATAACTTTCCTAGGGAAGTCCTTCTTTGCCTTCCTCTCTATCCCTCTAAGCCTTGTTTCTTTTTGCATGCTCAAGTATACCACACAGCACATACACAAGCTATTTCAGGACTTTTTCACAATTTACATTACATACTTCTCTTCCTTGTCTCAATAGCATGCTAACTTTACAATTATATAGTCACTCGCATTAAAGGTTCATAAGTCAGAAATTTAAGCAATAAGTGTGCAGTCACATGCCATAGATTTGGGGTAACTAGCAAGTTATCATAATTTCATTCATTATCACTTTCCAGCACTTACAGCATTCCCATTCTAGGTGCAACAATTAATTTTCATATCACCCGGCCATTTCCAATGCTACAAAAATTCCACAAGTTAGTTCAAGATGTCCAAGGTAACCTGTAAAATTTTCAGGGAAACCAAGCTCTACAGTTGTATCAAAAAAATGTACAAGTTTGGTGGTCAGAACCACAAATTCCCAGTCTAGATTCTAGTTTTGGAATTTTTAGCCCTAGGAATTGACTGATTCAAGACCCAAGAAAATTCACAGTGACATTTCAAGGTGTCCTTAACTCTCATAAAAATTTCAGGGGCTGGATCAATCAATTTCTAGGATAATAAAATCGGGTAATTTTGTTGCTTCAGTTTCAGCACCCAGGACAGCACCAGTTACATTTCGGTTCTTGAATTTTTTCAGGCAGCAAACTTCAATATAAACACCAAAAATTTTTTATGGGACTAGCCTAAGATGTTAGGTTGAACATACATTTTTTTCAGCTCACGAAAAGACCTACAACATATCCAGAAAATTGAAGATCCCAGACTGCCTACAAGCAGTTCGAAAATCCAGCCTGCCAGTCCAAACTTTCTTTGATAAAAACCCCTTTTTAACACAACCCAAACCCACCACCAAAATTTACACATCAATACCAACATGATATCAACCAAAACAATCAGGAATTTCGGACTAGGCATGTCCAAACAGGTTAGAAAAATTTCACAAAAACAGGCAGCAGAAAACCCTACTTGTGGAGACTAGTGTGCCTTTGCTCTTGATTGCTTCAAGAGGATTGCTCTTCACTTCAAACTCTTCAAACCACCCCAAATCCTCCTATAATCAGTGATGGATGAGATGAAAAGGATGAGGTTTTTGGAATTCCAATCGGATAGAATTGTAGAGGTGGGAGTGTAGATCAACTTTAGTGAAGGAAGTTTTGGGTTTTGTTGATTCTAAGCTATGGTTTTTGCAAGATGAAGTCAAGGTGAAGCTCTTGGCTATGGAAGCTCTTCCTCCTCTGGTTTCCTTGCTGTTTGGCCGAGTTTATGCTTGGATTTTTCAAGGAAAATTGGTGACTAAGCTTGTATTAATGGCAAAGCAAGATATTTGTTAAGAAATCATGATGACTTGGTGACTAGGCTATGATGGATGGCTAGGATTTGATCTTGGATTTCAAGATCAAATCTTGGCCTTCCACTTGTCTCAAATGGATAATATCCATTATAAATCATTTATCAATAATGTTAGAAATGTCTTTCGGTGTAAGAATCACACAGAAATCTCATCGAACGGAAACGTCGTAATTTAATCCATATTATCCGAAATTTAATTCTAGGTATAAAATTATCATTCCCACACCTTTCTAATCTTATTCTCATATTTTCTTAACTTTAGGTACCTCTGGGTCCCAATCCCCTTTTGCCCGCGGCCTGGGCCGCAAAACTATTCACGTTTTTTTTTTTTTTTTTTTTGTACTCCCTCATGGAGGTATTCTCATCACAACTTCCTGCCAGAAATTCAATATTTCCATTCACCATTCCTCAATTAATTTCTAAAGAAGCTAGGGTGTTACATTACCACCCACCTTAATAGAAATTTTGTCCTCAAAATTTCGTACCTGGAAACAATTCTGATAATCCTTCTTCATGGTTGATTAGCTCCCAGGTGAAATCTTCATGTCCTGGTCCACCCCAAGCTACCTTGACTAGTACGGATTTGTTCCTTAGTTGCCTAACTTCTCTCCACGATTTAAACGGGAGGTGCTCGAAACGTCAAATCATCCCTAACTGTATAGATTCGGGTTCAATGACATGGGTAGGGTCTGATGATACATTCTAAGTTGAGATACATGGAAGACGTCATGGAGATTGGATAAGATCTGGGTAGGGCTATCCATAAGGTCTACCCAATGCGTTTAAGGATTTGAAAAGGGCCTATAAATCTAGGTGACAATTTTTTGACCTTTAAGACTCACCTACTCCGTAGTGGGTGTGACCTTCAGGATACGTGTTCTCCTCCCGAAATTCTAAAGGCTTTCTCCTATTGTCTGCATAGCTCTTCTGACGATTCTGCGCGAGGATTTTCTCTTTGATTTTCTTGGATTGCTCTTTCCGTTGGTTAACCACTCGGGTCCTAACAATCGTGTTTCCCCAAGTCATACCAACACAATGGAGACTGACATCTCCTTCCATATAGGGCTTCATATGGGGCCATGCCAATACTAGCATGATAGCTATTATTATAAGAAAACTCCACCAGCTTGAAGTACTTTATCCCAACTCCCTGCTAAATCACGCACGCCCTCAGGTGTTCCAGAGTCTGGATGGTACGTCGCTGCCCATCCGTTTGGGGTGATAAGCCGTACTCAAACAGCTTGGTCCCAAAGGCCCGTTGGAAGGCTCCCAGAACCTTGAAGTAAAACGGGGTCCTATCGGAAACTATTGAAGAAGGAACACCATGTAGCCTCACTATTCCTTGGATGTATAAGGAAGCTAACCTATCCAAAGGATAATTAGCTTTGATGGGCAAGAAATGAGCGACTTGGTTAGTCTATCCACTATGACCCATATAGCATCATAGCCTGATGACGTTCTTGGTAAACCCATTACGAAATCCATGGATACTTTCCCACTTCCATTCTGGATTTCTAAGGGTGTAAGGTTCCCGGCTTTTGGTGTTCTATTTTGATTTTTTGACAGGTTAAGCACCTTTGAACGAACTCCACTATGTCTTCATCCCAGGCCACCAGAACATTCTTGGAGATCCGCATACATCTTACTAGTCCCAGGGTGTATGGTGAATTCGCCTTTGTGTGCCTCCTTCAAAATCTCATTCCTGAGAGACCGCTTGGGGTACACAGACCCGTCCTTGTACCTCCATATACCTCGCTGGTCGTGGTAAATTCCGGCAACTTCTTAGTGTGAGCTGATTTTAAAATCTCTTGAAGCTCTTGGTCTTTGGTTGTGCAACCAAAATTTGTTCCTGAATTCGCTGTTATTCTAATCTGACCTAACACCACACCTTCTGGGCTAACAGACGAGCTTAAGCTAAGCTTCTTGAAGTCTTCTACTAGTTCCGTTTCCTTGATCATCATGCATGCTATACTCAGGGACTTGCTCAATGCATCGGCCACAACGTTTGCCTTACCTGGGTGGTAATTGCTGAATCGTAATCCTTAAGGAATTCCATCCATCGTCTCGCCTCATATTCAATTTTTGATCAAAGAGGTATTTTAAACTCTTATGATCAGAGAAGACATTGAACTGGACACCATAAAGATGATGTCGCCAGATCTTTAAAGCAAAAACCACAGCCGCAAGTTCAAGATCATGGGTTGGATAATTCACCTCATGAGGTCTCACCTCCGAGGCATAAGCAACCACATTTCTATGCTTGCATTAACACACACCCTAAACCCTTACCAGAAGCATCGCAATAAACCTCAAAGGGTCCTTGAGGGTAGGTAGCATGACGGGAGCCGTGGTCAACTTCTGCTTCAACTCCTAAAACTATTCTCACACTCTGGTGTCCATTTGAATTGAGCATTCTTTCAGTTAACTTGGTCAAAGGTAGAGCTAGCTGGGAAAACCCATAATAAATCGCCTATAGTATCCAGTTAGTCCAAGAAAGCTTCGAATCATCCGGTAGTTGGCCGTTCCCAATTAAGTACGGATTACTTCCTGGATCTCCAGAAACTCCTTCTCGCGTACCACATGACCAAGGAACTTAACCTCTCCCATCCAGAATTCACACTTTGACAACTTAGCATACAATTTCCTCTCCCTTAGGATTTGTAGCACGACCCTAAGATGCTCTGCATGTTCCTCTTCCGTCCTTGAATAAATAAGTATGTCGTCTATAAAGACAACTACAAATTTATCTAAGTAACGGAAAATTCGGTTCATATAATCCATGAATACCGCCGAGCATTGGTCAGTCCAAACGACATCACCTTATACTCATAATGGCCGTATCGAGTTCTAAAGGCAGTCTTAGGGATATCTTCATCTTAAACTGAATTTGGTGGTAACCCGATCTCAGGTCAATCTTAGAAACAGTTGCCCCACGTAATTGATCCAGAAGGTCGTCAATTCTTGGTAGAGGGTACTTGTTCTTGATCGTTACCTTGTTCAACCTCTATAGTCCACATAGAGCCTCATACTCCCATCCTTTTTCTTTACCAAAAGAACGGGGCTCCCACCGAGGCACTAGGTCTAATAAAGTGTTTCCCGTAGCTCTTCAATTTGTGACTTTAATTCCTTCAACTCCAAGGGGGACATCCTATAGGGAGCAATTGAATAGGACCCGCCCGGACCAACTCAATGGAGAATTGACCTTCGCTCAGGCGGAAACTCCTATATCCTCTGAAATACATCTGATAATCCCTCACCACCGGAATCGTATTTACATCATGGTTACTTTCGCTTCACCAGCCGAGAGGAACATATTCCTACGATCCACCTTACTAAGGTTAGGTGTTACTAGGTCTAAGTAAAACGAAAAGGGAACCACCTAACATAAGAAGACATAAGGAGAAAGATAGCAGTTCTAGTTGGACAATGTAAAAGTACATAATTTGGTACCATCCAATCCATACCTAAAATGACTTCTAGGCCAGATAAAGGTAGACAAAACAAATTAGCCTTAAATTTCCTAGTATTTATAAGAAGGGAGATGGTCATGCAAGCTTGACAAGTCCTAATAGGACTCGCAGGAGGGTGGATACAAGGAGGTCATACGATAATTCAACAGATAGAATCCTAATTTTTGCACACATTCATAGGATATGAAAGAATGGGAGGCACCCGAATCATACAGGACGTCTAAAGTATTTCCATTTATTTCGCATTTACCTCCTATCAGATTGCAGATGGGAAGCTTCATTGGCACTCACAAAAAACACGTCCTTGTTGTTGTGGGTGGTGAGACGCTGATGACTTTCTTGGGGACACTCGAATATCTTGTGTCCTGGTTTCTGAGTTTAACATGTAATCTGCGTGGTCCAGGCATGGCCGATTCCCGTGAACTTCCCACATTTAGGGCATCTCTCCTTGTCTCTGGCGTGAGATTGAATTTGTTTCCCTTTATTGTTGTTGTTGTTAAGTGGAAATCCTCCCTAGACGTGCGTAGGCTAAATCGAGGGCCTTGGGGTGCTAATCCTCTCTAGATATTGTTTTGTGTATATCTGAAGCTAGCAAGCTTCTTGTTAGAGTCCTCAGACGCGACACTTGTTCACGTGGATATAATCGCTATCTAGGAGGCTTACGCGGCTTTATATCTTCACGCAAACCCCCTCATATTTCATACATTTCCAGGCTTTTATCGGTTCACGTTGATAGATTGTAGAAAATCAGAGTTCTTCAAACTTGGCAGGACACCGCCACACTCATAGGTCCTTGCCTAAGAGCCATAAATTCTAGCTCCGCATTCCTACAGAGAGCGGGAAGACTTATGATAAAAAGCTTCCTTAAAGACATCCCAGGTAACCTCGCGGGACGCTTCGAACAACCCTCTGTACCTACCCACCAAAACTCGATCGCCTTCTAGCATATAGGTGGCAAAAGCCACCTTTTGAGCCTCTAGGGTATGAGAAGATCTTCTCCATTGCCTTGATCCACTCTTCCGCTTTGCAAGGATCGAAGCTCCTCGAAGGCGGGGATTTGCCTTTCTAAATTCTGAAATTTCTGTATTCCCCATCCACTTCATTCCCACATGGGTTACCAATCGGTGCGCTCCTCATCGCGATTCAACCTTTCCATCATGCGATTGGCAATTGTTGCTTGCTCCCTCATTGCCGCGGCCATCTCACGAAAGTGTTCATCATCTCATGTTATTTCCTCCACTCCCTAGTCTGCGATTGACGTCATTGATCCCTGTCACACCAAATAAAATATTGAGTTGATCAGGCTAATACCAATCCAAGTATGAGGAACCCACAACATTCCCAACCGCAGTCATACATACACATATATATTGTAATGCATGACAACTACTATAAACATATCGGCCCAATCTCAGGTTGAGGATAGCCTAGATACCATAATGTAACACCCTCCTATTTACCATATTCCTCGAGTATGGATATAGTAATTAGTAGAGTGTTCCGGAGTACCATCTATACTAGTCGGGATAATCCATGATAAGGAAGTCGTAATACATCTATTTCCATAGCCAAATTTACATAGAGAACATCATACCGCAGTTGTACATCATAAAGATAAGAAAGAAAAGAAAACTAGAGAAACGGCCACAAAAAGTACAGAACTCGGTGTGTCTAGGCTAATCCCCCTACCTATACCTAGACTTAGGACTCTTACAAAATAGCATAGACGTATATACATATACAACAGAGCAAAAGGAAACCAAAAGTACATTAACCTAGGTAGGTAATTCCCTAACGCTACACCACTACCCTATATATGTCGACTACTACTAATGACCTCGCCTCCTCCTACAGAAAACCATTGGCCATAGGTGCAATGGCCTCACCTCCACCCGAGCATCTGGGCCCTCAGGGGTCCGAATCGGAGAGGAGGATGAAGGTGCGGGGCATCTCCTGCCTGGGTACACTTGGGGCAGGGGAACCTCGAACACGTCTGGATGGGCCATATGGAGAGGCACACCCTCGTAAGGGAAAGTAGGGTCGAATCGAAGCAATCCAGAGGTACCAAACGAATCAAAGAACATATAAATACGGAATGTCGAGTACAACCGCATACATAGCATCCAGGGCGGGGTCATACCTGCCACACCCATTGTGGCGAGTCAAGGAAAAAGATCAGGGACGCATCTGCGAATTAACAATGCAATACATACAACTGGAGGGTGAGAATAATGTAAAATTCTCAAGGGTAACCTTCCCCCATGTGCCATACATAGTACAGAAATGAAGTCATATATATATATTATGTTCACATATATAAATCATAGGCATCTAATTCAATCCGTAGATCATGGAAATTTAAACTAACCATGCAATGATTTTAACAACCATAATTTTCAGTGCCACATATCTTCTAGCCCATAAACATAGGGAAGGCTTAGTTCACATAGGGCCATCTCAATGATTAACAATCTCATAAAGGACAATAGACTCAGGACATGAGCTCATTCTGATCCAGAATTATTAACTTCATTTTTTTCATTTCCGATCACTCAACTTTATGCCTAGCCAATATGTCTACCGACTCATAACTTTCCTAGGGAAGTCCTTCTTTTTGCCTTCCCTCTATATCCCTCTAAGCCTTGTTTGCTTTTTCCGTATGCTCAAGTATACCACAATAGCACATACACAAGCTATTTCAGGTTTTTACAATTTACATTACATACTTCTCTTCCTTGTCTCAATAGCATGCTAACTTTACAATTATATAGTCACTCGCATTAAAGGTTCATAAGTCAGAAATTTAAGCAATAGTGTGCAGCTCACATGCCATACATTTGGGGTAACTAGCAAGTTATCATAATTTCATTCATTATCACTTTCCAGCACCCCAGCATTCCCATTCTAGGTGCAACAATTAATTTTCATATCACCCGGCCATTTCCAATGCTACAAAAATTCCACAAGTTAGTTCAAGATGTCCAAGGTAACCTGTAAAATTTTCAGAGGAAACCAAGCTCTACAGTTGTATCAAAAAAATGTACAAGTTTGGTGGTCAGAACCACAATTCCCAGCTCTTACAGGTTCTAGTTTTCGGAATTTTTAGCCCTAGGAATTGACTGATTCAAGACCCAAGAAAATTCACAGTGACATTTCAAGGTGTCCTTAACTCCTCATAAAAATTTCAGGGCTGGATCAATCAATTTCTAGGATAATAAAATCGGTAATTTTGTTGCTTCAGTTTCAGGACCCAGGATAGCACCAGTTACATTTCGGTTCTTGAATTTTTTCAGGCAGCAAACTTCAATATAAACACCAAAAATTTTTTATGGGACTAGCCTAAGATGTTAGGTTGAACATACATTTTTTTCAGCTCACGAAAAGACCTACAACATATCCAGAAAATTGAAGATCCCAGACTGCCTACAAGCAGTTCGAAAATCCAGCCTGCCAAGTCCAACTTTCTTTATAAAAACCCCTTTTTAACACAACCCAAACCCACCACCAAAATTTACACATCAATACCAACATGATATCAACCAAAACAATCAGGAATTTCGGACTTAGGGCATGTCCAAACAGGTTAGAAAAAATTTCACAAAAACAGTGAAGGATAAACCCTACTTGTGGAGACTAGTGTGCCTTTGCTCTTGATTGCTTCAAGAGGATTGCTCTTCACTTCAAACTCTTCAAACCACCCCAAATCCTCCTATAATCAGTGATGGATGAGATGAAAAGGATGAGGTTTTTGGATTTCCAATCGGATAGAATTGTAGAGGTGGGAGTGTAGATCAACTTTAGTGAAGGAAGTTTTGGGTTTTGTTGATTCTAAGCTATGGTTTTTGCAAGATGAAGTCAAGGTGAAGCTCTTGGCTATGGAAGCTCTTCCTCCTCTGGTTTCCTTGCTGTTTGGCCGAGTTTATGCTTGGATTTTTCAAGGAAATTGGTGACTAAGCTTGTATTAATGGCAAAGCAAGATATTTGTTAAGAAATCATGATGACTTGGTGACTAGGCTATGATGGATGCTAGGATTTGATCTTGGATTTCAAGATCAAATCTTGGCCTTCCACTTGTCTCAAATGGATAATATCCATTATAAATCATTTATCAATAATGTTAGAAATGTCTTTCGTGTAAGAATCACACACCGAAATCTCATCGAACGGTAAACGTTTACCCACTAACCAATATTACTCTAAATTTATTCTAGGTATAAAATTATCATTCCCACACCTTTCTAATCTTATTCTCATATTTTCTTAACTTTATACTTCTGTCCCAACTCCCTTCGGCCTGCCCGCTGCGGCCGCAAAGTACTATTCACGTTTTTTTTTTTTTTTTTTTTTGTACTCCCTCATGGAGGTATTCTCATCACAGATTTCCCTCCTGCCAGAAATTCAATATTTCCATTCACCATTCCTCAATTAATTTCTAAAGAAGCTAGGGTGTTAGAG
>JAMLFY010000708.1:0-25364 GCA_030441495.1 Dalbergia oliveri
GGTAACACCCTAATATTTAACCTCAATACGCCTAGGACGTATCAAGACTAATTATTAGTTATTACTTTTCTTTAAATTCATTTATAAAATACTTAGCGGAAAATACGGGTAAATTTTTTTTTGAAATGATTTATATAAACCAAAGTGCGAGCCTTTGCGCGTAACATAAACAACGTGAAGCGGAAGAAATAAAACATACAGAATATACACATTAAAGAACACATCCATCATAAACATCATTCCTCATTACTTTAGATAATATAGTTTAGTACATCACAAGAAGATATAACAGAAACATAAAGTCTTACCCGCATACAGTGGGAGAGCTTGCAGGACAATGGGAAACATAAAGACAAATACATGGTAATAATCCCAAAAGATAAACACCCAACTATCACTACCCTCCCACTCCAAGCCTACCGGTGACGCCGTCTCGGCCGGGGAGATGTAGCCCGAATGACGAGCTCCTCGGATGTAGCCCAACGAAGCGAGATCTAGGCATGGGAATCGAGGGGACAGCGTGGCCTCCGCGTCGTGGTCGCCTCTCCTGCTGCCGAACGCGCCTCGCATGCCTCCGCGGTGACCGTGTCCTCACTACCTCCTCCGTGACCCATAGGGAACGAAGGGAAGATCCCTCCGAAGGATCAGCCTCTGTTCGAGAACGGGGAACATACTCGGGATATCCGCGTACCTCCGACGAGGAAGGTCCGGACGACCCGCCCATTCCTGGTCGTGTCCTCTCGAGATCAGGCCGTCGCCAAAGGGTGAAGTCGGATCGAAGTGATAGCGGAGACGGGGAAGCAAAAGGGCGTCCCACATATGCAAAAACGCGCACCTCGCAATGACCCTTGAAGTGGTAGGACTGATGCTCTGGGTCATAGTGCACCTCCCATGTAGGCGGGTCAATGAAATCACGAATCACGCCATTCAATATCTGAAGACGACGGAAGAAAGATAGAGAGAGGTGAGAATTCTTACTAAAGAATCTCAGGAGGGAAGTCCTCTATCCTAGTGCCATCGTTTACGTCCCAGGCTTGGGTTTATTATGAAAATGTTGAGCATGCATAGGTTCATTATGAGGTTTTCACAAAGGTCGTTGTCCAAGGTCCATGTCTTTTATAATGATTCTTAATGCATGTATGCAACATAATGTTTCATGGATGCATGGTAGCACTTTAGGTAAATCAAACAATAATTCAAACAACATTGTGTGGCATGAAACTTTTCTTTGAACATCTTTCCTTTTCTCATACTTGTGTCACCAATAATATAGTAACCGCACCCTTAAACTAGGCTATGAGCTCATACCTTAACTAGTCGTCACTAGTTCTTACTTATCCTCTTGATAAGCGAATCATAAATATCATAATCCCGACTTCCAGAGTACGGGTAGGGGGCCTAAGGATCACCCATCATGGGACTTTCTCCTTCTTCGACGCATCGACTTGTTAAGACCAGCGACTTTGTCCGCTTCTGGATGGTCCACGTCCATACCCCCACGGTTTTACTTCTCTCCTCACCTGAGAGGAGAAATGCGTCTCGTATAACTTTTAAACTTCATATTTCTCAAAAACTTTCTCTTTGTCCCTTTAAATTGACGGAAATTTCGGCAAAAGAGCACTCTCCGAATTTCCTCAAATTTGAGTCATGCCACATAATTTCAGTCACATGCATCATTTTCATGGAACTTTCTCATTGCCATAACTTTCTAGTTCACATGAGCATATTTCTCAATTTCATTCATATCTTTGAAACATTATGCATTTCAAACACAACAATTCATCAAATTATGCATATAAAGTTTCATGCTCAAGGAACTAACATAATCACATCATCATACGTGTGCACGAGGTTCATCATCATAATCATACTCTCTCGTCCACCTATCTTACAGGATCTTATGCTTTGCCCCTTTCGGGCTTTAAACTTGTATTTGCATTATTATTACCCTCAAGGGGTTGGCACTTAAACTTTTTCCTCTAAAGTTTGAACTCACCAAGATTCCACTCAACACTCAACATAAAAGGCAGAAATATATATCGTTTGCTTAGGGGCTCTAAAATCTCCATCGCGACCCTTTTAAGATCCATCTTGCCTAAGACTCCATAATTAATTCTTAGATCAATTATGAGGGATTCCTAGGCATGTTCTCTAAGTTATAAACCACTTAGATCTCTTATCATCATCTTATGCTTAGAAATTAGCACCTAATCATTTATGAAGGGATCTTGTACATGTCTTACTAATTATGAATCATTTATCCCTGAATTAACCATTCTAGAACAGATTTGCACTTCTTTGTATTAAGGTGTTCTAGAATTCTCATCTCAAGTCCCTTTTTAGTTACTTATTCTTTACTAGCTTCTCTAAATCGATCCTTGCTTCACTCAACATAATTTTACACATTTAACACCTTAGAACAGCATTTATAGGAGCCAAACATAGAACCAAATCATGAACCCATAAGATCACATAATCTCTTGGGTTGAAATGCATATAAGTTGCTAGTTTTCTCTTGGAATGTTTCTAAAACAAAAGGTGTTCTGTAATCGATTACATGTTCCTAGTAATCGATTACCAGGAGTTCAATTCATTCTGGGTTTTCAAAAACAACCGGGTAATCGATTACACATAATGGTAATCGATTACGTAGGGTTAAATCCGTTTCAAAAGTAAAGGACATAGGGTAATCGATTACATACGACGGTAATCGATTACTTAGGGTTAAATCTGTTTCTGGAAGAGTAAAGAACATTTGGTAATCGATTACATTATAAGTAATCGATTACAGGGTTTCCAGAAGAGGTTCTGGGCATGAGCCGCAGTAATCGATTACTACCTCTGGTAATCGATTACCAGAACCAAAAGTCCTTCAAAGCCTTCTGTAATCGATTACATTGGTGGTAATCGATTACCAGAACCTTCGAAAATTGAGAAAACATGATTTTGACACATTCCAAACTATTTTAAACCTCTTGAGACCTCATAAAACAGTTTTCCAACATTTCCTTGAAAATCATTCATGTATTTTACAAAATCAAACCATTGTTGGTTCATACCAAAACTCATCCATTTCTTTTTGAATGGAGTTTCCTTTTTAGGATACTTAGGGCAAGTCTTTGAGCTCTAGAGTGTTTAGGTGATGACAAAATCTTAAACATGCCATGCACTTTATTTTACTCTTCATTAGAAAGTAAAGTGAGAGCATAAAATAAATATGAGATGCAACTTCATTATTATCTTTAAGGATTAAGTGATGACTTGAAATATAAACATGAAATGCAAGCTTGGGAATTTAAATATGGTAATGCAAGTTCATTCATTTACTCTTGTGAAATTAGTGATAACATCAAAATAAACATGAGATGCAAGACATAAATTTAAACATGAATGCATCTTGTTTTTGTCTTAGCTAGAGCTCTTGCAAGACTTTTAGAGGAACATAAACCTCAACCCATTATGCATCATAAGGCAAGCTTTAGAGTTCTTAGCACCTAGACTTCAAGAGAAATCTTAAGGTTTGAACTCACCATCAAGCTTAAGGAAATGGACCCAAAGTTCATCACTTTGTCTAAACAAAACTACAAGAACTAAGTCATATTCTTTATTTTATTGCTCATAGGCTTCAATCTAGCGCGGATTCAGAACGGCCGACCAACTTTAAGGTTGGCAAGGGTAAGCCTAGAGCTCTTTGAAATCATGAGATTAACTTTCTTAACAAAACTTTCGTGATCTACTAGACATATTTTACAAACTTTGTTCAAATCCATAGAAGAAAAACTGAAAATCCTTAAAGGAAAGAGGAAGAGGAAAAACCGAAACTTAAGCCAAGAAAAGAAAGGAAATCCAAGCATGTATGGTCCAAAACCAAGTTGTTTCAAGCTTTAGAGGTTTCTCACATGACAACAACAAATCATTATCTTGAAACCTCATCATCAAGCTCACATTCTTTTTGTAAGAAGGCCTCTTGGCCGAAAAAGAAAGAGGAAGGAAAAGGAGTTTGAAAACCAAGAGAAAAACTAGAACTTTCTTGAAGAACACAAACAAAAATCATCAAAACTTAACCCCTACCTTAAGAAGTCTTGAAGAGATGTAAGAAAGCTTTGTTTTCTAGATGGAAGGAGAAGGAAATCCTTTTGGAGTCTTGAGGAAGAAATCAGCCAAGTTGAGGGAATTTGAGAGGAATGAGAGAATTTGCAAGAAGCTTGAACTTGGCAAATGATCCAAAGTGTGACAAGGTTCTCAAGGCTTGGTATTATAGAAAACTTGCAATATGGAGGCTGAAATGGGGGGAACGGCGGCCTTTTGGAGGAGAGGAGGGAGGAAATATCTCTTACAAAGGTATGGGCTTAGGCATGGCAAGCATGGTTGGAAGCATGGGCAAGGTATGGCCTAAAGCATGGGCTTGGAGTGCATCACAACTCAACATGTGGCACCATTTTGGGGACAGATTTTCGGCCTCCTCATCAGCCAAGGGGAAGGGATTTTTGTTCATGTAATTGTGGTTTAAGGATGTGTTTAAGTGTTTCTATGATTAGGCTTTTTGATTAGGAGTTTGTAAGCAAGCGTTTAGGTGAGAAAATGGTTAATTGAGGTGGTTCAAGACTTGATTAGGAGGGTGATCTATTAGATTAGTAATTTAAAATAATTCTTTTGGTCAAATGAGGTATGGCTCAATTCCTTAATTTAAGGAAAGAGAAGAAAACACTATTCAAGATTCCATGACTAGAAATCTTGAATTTAAAGAATACAATTAGAGTTTATCTAAGCAATCTTAGGTTCTAATTAACCTTAATAAATCATTTTGACTCTAGATTAATTATCGAAATAAATTAATCTTCGATTAAGCCTAATATTGCTTAGGTTCGGCGATTGCTTCATTAGGCGCACTTACACTCGTTTAGGGGCAAAATGGTAATTTTACACTAAAACTGCCTGACTTTCTGCTCAACTAAACTTCAAACCTTGCTCATAAACATCATTCTAAACTTCCTGGAAAAGTTCCGGGCTCAAACGGCATCTTTTACCCGTGTAGACACAGCAGGGTATTTTGGTCATTTTGAGCCGAAGTTTAGAAACGAGGTTTCCTCCTATATCATTCATAACAGCATAATCCCCTTCAAACATCGAGTTGACCCATTGAGGGTTGCCGGCAACTGTCCTTTAATTTCTGAGAAATGACCTCAGGGCATTTTGGTCATTTGTACTAAACAGGAGAAATCCTGGGCGTACATTACTCCCCTCCTTAAAAAGAATTTCGTCCTCGAAATCGTTACCTTAGAAAAGCTCGGATACTTCACGCATCTCGGATTCCAACTCCCATGTGTACTCCTCCGTCTTGTCTCGTCCCCACGCGACTTTCACCAAAGGAACGGACTTACTCCTCAACCGCTCTTACACCACGTCACGATCCTCGTTGGTGGGAATGTCAAGTTAGGACCTACATGTCTGGCTCTAACACATGGCTAGGGTCGGATTGATATTCTCAGCTTGGAGACGTGAAAGACGTCATGAAGATTTGACAGATTTGGAGGTAGGGCTATTTGGCGCACCGTCCGACTTTCCGAAGGATTTCAAAAGGTCCGAGAAATCGGGACTCAATTTCTTGATTTTCATGGCTCTACCTATTCCTGGAGTGGGAGTTATTCTCAAGAAACATGCTCACCTTCTTGGAATTCTTACGCTTTCGCCGCTTGTCCGCATAGCTCTTTGTCCCTTTGAGCAGTCAAGATTCTATCCTTGATCATTTTTATTTGCTCTGTGGTTTCCCTACTACATCCGGTCCCAAAATGCTTTGTTCTCCGAGATCATGCCAGCACAAAGGCGACTGACACTTCCTTCCATACAAGGCCTCGTACGGTGCCATATCGATACTCGCATGATAACTTGTTGTTATACGTGGTTTAATGAGCGGGTGGTACTTATCCCAACTCCCTTTTCTATCCAAAACACATGCCCTTAGCATATCCTCCAATGTTTGGATAGTTCTTTCGATTGTCCATCCGTTTGGGTGGAAGCCGTGCTTAAGCACAACTTAGAACCAAACGCCTTTTGAAAGGCTTCCAAAAACGCGACGTAAACGCGATCTCCGTCCGAAATTATCGTCGATGGACTCCGTGTAACCTTACTATCTCTTGGATGTACAACTGGGCCAACTTATCTAGGGAAAAGGTTAACTTGATGGGTAGGAAATGGGCCGACTTGGTTAACCTGTCCACTATTACCCATATAGCGTCATGGCCGGGTTCGGGGTAGGCTGGTCACAAAATCCATAGATATACTATCCCACTTCCATTCGGGGATAGGCAAAGGTTGCAACATTCCTGAAGGCTTCTGTGCTCAATCTTCACCTTTTGACAGACCAAGCACTTACTAACCCAGGCTACTACGTCCCTTTTCAATCCGGGCCACCAAAACATCTTCTTTAAATCCTGATACATCTTGGTGGCACCAGGATGGATGGTGAAGTGGCTTTTATGGGCCTCCTCCAAGATACTCTCGGAGGTCACCATCTTGCGGTACACACATCCGCCCTTCAAACCTCCACAATCCATCTGCCCTTGCTCAAAACCCTTAAGCTTTCCAGCCTTAACCGCCTTAGAGTCTCCCTAAACTCCTCATTTTCTACTTGTGCCATCATCACCCTTTGTTTAAACCCACTTGTTACTGTAAGATGACACATCTTTACACTCTTTTCTGTTATTGACATCCCCAAATTCATGTCCCTAAACTCTCTCTATGAGCTCAACTTCCTTGACCATCATGTGGGATAAGCGTAATGATTTTCGACTCAAGGCATCGGCAACCACATTGGCTTTGCCTGGGTGGTAACTTAGGCCGAAATCATAGTCCTTTAGAAACTCCATCCACCTTCTTTGCCTCATGTTTAGCTCTTTTTGATCAAAGAGATGCTTAAGACTCTTATGATCGGAGAAAACTTCAAACCTCACTCCGTACAAGTGATGCCTCCATATTTTCAAGGCAAACACTATGGCGGCTAACTCTAGGTCATGGGTAGGGTAATTAACCTCATGAGGCTTGAGTTGTCTAGACGCATAGGCTACCACTTGCCTATTTTGCATCAATACACATCCTAAACCTTTTCCCAAGCATCACAATATACCTCGAAGGGTACATTGGGGTCGGGCAAAACCAAAACTTGGGTCGAGGTCAACCTTTCCTTTAACTAGGAAGCTCTTTTCACAATCGGGATTCCATGAAAACGGGGTGTTCTTCCTAGTTAGCTTGGTTAGGGAAGAGCAATCTGGAAAAACCTTTGATAAACCTACGGTAATAGCCCGCTAAACCCAAAAGCTCCGTATTTCCAGATACGGTGGTGGTCTATCCCAATTCATTACAGCTTCTATCTTACTAGGGTCAACAGCTATACCTCCTTTTGATACTACATGTCCCAAAAACTTCACTTCCTCCAACCAGAATTCACACTTAGAGAGCTTAGCATACAACTTCTTCTCTTTCAACACCTCTAAAACCAACTTCAGGTGACCTTCATGCTCCTCGTGAGTCTTTGAATAGATGAGTATGTCATCTATGAAAACAACCACGAACTTATCTAAATAGGGTCTAAAGATCCTATTCATATAGTCCATAAACACGGCGGGTGCATTTGTCAGTCCAAAGGACATCACGGCGAACTCAAAGTGTCCGTACCGTGTCCTAAAAGCGGTTTTAGGTATATCCTCATCTCTTTCGAATTTGGTGGTATCCGACCTCAAATCAATCTTGGAGAATACCACCGCTCCTTTCAACTGGTCCATAAGATCATCAATCCTAGGCAAAGGGTATTTATTCTTCACCGTCACACGATTCAATTGCCTATAATCTATACATAATCTCATGCTCCCATCCTTTTTCTTAACAAACAAAACCGGTTCTACCCTGATGCACTAGGTCTATAAAACTCTTTTCTAACAACTCTTCCAACTGGGTTTTCAATTCCTTCAACTCCAAGGGTGACATCCTATACGGGGCTATCGAGATAGTCCCGTTCCTGGACCAACTCGATGGAGAACTCCACCTCTCTCTCGGGAGGAACTCTGTATCTCATCGGAAATACCTCGGTACTTTTACCACAGGAATGTCATCTATGTTCGCTAAAGTCTACCTCGCGGCTAGAAGGACATATCCCTTAGTTTTCCCCACCAGAAGACATCTACGACATTCACATAAAGTTTCAAGGTTTGACTAGTCTTGCTAGGGGGATGACGAAAATAAGAGATTTGGTATGACAGCCTAACAACACATGGTTAGCGTGAAGCCAATCCATGCCAAGGATTACGCCTATGTCTTTCAAGGGTAAACAAATTAAATCTATGACAAAAGATCTATTTTCAACGGTAAGATGGCAATTTAGACAACAGTTACATGTATGTACAGGACGGTTGGTAGGAGTAGAAACAACGAGATCAAAAGGAAGCTTAGAAACTTGCAAATTTAGAGACTCGACACTAGCATGTGAGATAAAAGAATGAGTAGCACCAGAGTCATATAGCACAGTTAAGGTCCTACCATTTAGTTCGCACTTACCTTCGATGAGGTCGTTGGATCCATGTGCGTCCTCGCGTTGAGGGTAAAGACTCGTCCTTGGTGTTGCGGTCGGGATTCTGACTTGACGACCCTCCATTACTTTTGCAGTCCTTCGCATAGTGGCCGAGCTTGCCACATTGAAACACACTCCTTGCCGAGGCGGGACGGTTGCCATGATTCTTTCCGCAGCGGGCACTCCAGGCTGTGCGGATCCGGGGAGAAGGAGGGCTCCTGGGGTGCCTTGTTCTTGTTCCCATTGGGCCCTCCTTGTTGATTGTTGTTGTTGTTATTGCGAGGACCGCCCATTCCGCCTTGTTGATGGTTGCGGTTTCCGCGGCGTTGGGGTTGAACGGCGGCTTTGGGTTGCCGAGATGGTTGATTGTTGGGTCCTCTTTGTTGTTGTGGTTGATGATGTTGTTGCTTGAACTGATTGGATTGGTAGGGATGGTAGTGGTTCCTCATTTGAGTCTGATTTGATGGCTTGAACTTCTGGGCTTGAGGTCCCAACCCACGGGACGATCCACCCTTGCGGCACTCATCTTCTTGTGCCCTTCTTCATGATTCGGCACTTGTTGACTAGGGTCGGAAGTCCCTAATCTCCATGTGTGCCACAGCAAAGTTAAGTTTGGCCTTAGACCGGCCTCGAACTTAACACACTTCCATACCTCATCGGGGTTCCCTTGGAAAACTCGTGAGAACTTGATCAACTCTTCAAATTTCGCCGTGTACTGGCGTAGACATTCCACCTTGGACCAACTGCATGAACTCAATGTCCTTGGCGTCTTCACGGATTCGGAAATACTTCTCATAGAAGTACGTCTTAAACACTCCCAATTGATGGCTGCGCCGTAGCTTCTAGCAGCCTTCGGTGCCGTCCACCAAAACTCACTCGGCTTCCATCATGTAGGCAGCAAGGTGACTTTTGTTCCTTCAACAGGTAACCACAGAGTAGATCTTTTCCATGTTCTTGATCCACTCATCAGCCTTGTCCGGGTTCGAGCTCCACGAAAGGTTGGGGATTAGCCTTGCGAACTCCCCAGGGCTTGTTCCAGAGCTTCAGGGGGGACCTTGAGCTGTCCCTTGGTTGATTCATGCGAACATGCGTTCCATCGCCCTAGCCATTTCGCGTAGAGGACTGCCTCATCCCTCGTTCACCCGGCGTTCGCGTCCCATCCTGCCCGGGTGCCATTGGTCCCTAAGCACACAAGTCAACAAATACCGAGGTGATCATGCTCAACATTCCGAACTGAATGAGCTAGTTACCATGGCATAGACAAGCAGACAAGGTCATGAATGCCTACCCTATAGCTTATCTCTAATAGCTAAGCACTACACATGACATACTAACGTAACATGCTTCTAAAGCATGGTCGTCCAATCCTCAGGCTCCTGAGAATGAACCTCACCATAATGTAACACCCTAATATTTAACCTCAATACGCCTAGGACGTATCAAGACTAATTATTAGTTATTACTTTTCTTTAAATTCATTTATAAAATACTTAGCGGAAAATACGGGTAAATTTTTTTTTGAAATGATTTATATAAACCAAAGTGCGAGCCTTTGCGCGTAACATAAACAACGTGAAGCGGAAGAATAAATAAAACATACAGAATATACACATTAAAGAACACATCCATCATAAACATCATTCCTCATTACTTTAGATAATATAGTTTAGTACATCACAAGAGAATATAACAGAAACATAAAGTCTTACCCTACTAGTGGGAGAGCTTGCAGGACAATGGGAAACATAAAGACAAATACATGGTAATAATCCCAAAAGATAAACACCCAACTATCACTACCCTCCCACTCCAAGCCTACTGGTGACGCCGGTCCTCGTTGGGGAGATGTAGCCCGCGACTGACGAAGCTCCTCGGATGTAGCCCAACGAAGCGGAGATCTAGGCATGGGAATCGAGGGACAGCGTGGCCTCCGCGTCGTGGTCGCCTCTGGCTGTCGAACGCGCCTCGCATGCCTCGGCTGGGTGACCGTGTCCTCACTACCTCCTCCGTGACCCATAGGGAACGAAGGGGAAGATCCCTCCGAAGGATCAGCCTCTGATCGAGACGGGAACATACTGGATATCCGCGTACCTCCGACGAGGTTTGGCACGACGGTCTCGCCCATCTCCGGGTCGTGTCCTCTCGAGATCGAGGTCGTCGCCAAAGGGTGAAGTCGGATCGAAGTGATAGCTGGAGACGGGGAAGCAAAAGGGCGTCCCACATATGCAAAAACGCGCACCTCGCAATGACCCTTGAAGTGGTAGGACTGATGCTCGGGGTCATAGTGCACCTCCCATGTAGGCGGGTCAATGAAAATCACGAACGACGCCATCGATATCTGAAGACGTAACGGAAAGAAACAGAGAGAGGGGTGAGAATTCTTACTAAAGAATCTCAGGAGGAAGTCCTCTATCCTAGTGCCATCGTTACGTCCCAGGAACCTTGGGTTTATTATGAAAAGGTTGAGCATGCATAGGTTCATTATGAGGTTTTCACAAAGGTCGTTGTCCAAGGTCCATGTCTTTTATAATGATTCTTAATGCATGTATGCAACATAATGTTTCATGGATGCATGGTAGCACTTTAGGTAAATCAAACAATAATTCAAACAACATTGTGTGGCATGAAACTTTTCTTTGAACATCTTTCCTTTCTCATACTTGTGTCACCAATAATATAGTAACCGCACCCCTTAAACTAGGCTATGAGCTCATACCTTAACTAGTCGTCACTAGTTCTTACTTATCCTCTTGATAAGCGAATCATAAATATCATAATCCCGACTCCCAGAGTACGGGTAGGGGCCTAAGGATCACCCATCATGGGACTTTCTCCTTCTTCGAAACGCATCGACTTGGTTAAGACCAGCGACTTTGTCCGCTTCTGGATGGCTCGACGTCCATACCCCCATCTGTTTACTTTCTCCTCATTCCTAGCAGGAGAAATGCGTCTCTGCATAACTTTTAAACTTCATATTTCTCAAAAACTTTCTTTTTGTCCCTCAAATTTGACGGAAATTCGGGCATAACACTACTCTCCGAATTTCCTCAAATTTGAGTCATGCCACATAATTTCAGTCACATGCATCATTTTCATGGAACTTTCTCATTGCCATAACTTTCTAGTTCACATGAGCATATTTCTCAATTTCATTCATATCTTTGAAACATTATGCATTTCAAACACAACAATTCATCAAATTATGCATATAAAGTTTCATGCTCAAGGAACTAACATAATCACATCATCATAAGTGTGCACGAGGTTCATCATCATAATCATACTCTCTCGTCCACCTATCTCTAGGATCTTATGCTTTGCCCCTTTCGGGCTTTAAACTTGTATTTGCATTATTATTACCCTCAAGGGGTTGGCACTTAAACTTTTCCTCTAAATTTGAACTCACCAAGATTCCACTCAGCACTCAACATAAAAGGGCAGAAAATATATATCGTTTGCTTAAGGGGCTCTAAAATCTCCATTCGCGACCCTTTTAAGATCCATCTTGCTAAGACTCCATAATTAATTCTTAGATCAATTATGAGGGATTCCTAGGCATGTTCTCTAAGTTATAAACCACTTAGATCTCTTATCATCATCTTATACTTAGAAATTAGCACCTAATCATTTATGAAGGGATCTTGTACATGTCTTACTAATTATGAATCATTTATCCCTGAATTAATCATTCTAGAACAGATTTGCACTTCTTTGTATTAAGGTGTTCTAGAATTCTCATCTCAAGTCCCTTTTTAGTTACTTATTCTTTACTAGCTTCTCTAAATCGATCCTTGCTTCACTCAACATAATTTTACACATTTAACACCTTAGAACAGCATTTATACAGGAGCCAAACATAGAACCAATCATGAACCCATAAGATCACATAATCTCTTGGGTTGAAATGCATATAAGTTGCTAGTTTTCTCTTGGAATGTTTCTAAAACAAAAGGTGTTCTGGTAATCGATTACATGTTCCTAGTAATCGATTACCAGGAGCTCAATTCATTCTGGGTTTTCAAAAACAACCGGTAATCGATTACACATAATGGTAATCGATTACGTAGGGTTAAACCGTTTCCAAAAGTAAAGAACATAGGTAATCGATTACATACGACGTAATCGATTACTTAGGGTTAAATCGTTTTGGAAGAGTAAGAACATTTGGTAATCGATTACATTATAGTAATCGATTAAGGTTTCCAGAAGTTTGGGCATGAAAAGCCGTAGTAATCGATTACACTACCTCTGGTAATCGATTACCAGAACCAAAAGTCCTTCTTTGGTAATCGATTACATTGGTGGTAATCGATTACCAGAACCTTAAAATTGAGAAAACATGATTTTGACACATTCCAAACTATTTTAAACCTCTTGAGACCTCATAAAACAGTTTTCCAACATTTCCTTGAAAATCATTCATGTATTTTACAAAATCAAACCATTGTTGGTTCATACCAAAACTCATCCATTTCTTTTTGAATGGAGTTTCCTTTTTAGGATACTTAGGGCAAGTCTTTGAGCTCTAGAGTGTTTAGGTGATGACAAAATCTTAAACATGCCATGCACTTTATTTTACTCTTCATTAGAAAGTAAAGTGAGAGCATAAAATAAATATGAGATGCAACTTCATTATTATCTTTAAGGATTAAGTGATGACTTGAAATATAAACATGAAATGCAAGCTTGGGAATTTAAATATGGTAATGCAAGTTCATTCATTTACTCTTGTGAAATTAGTGATAACATCAAAATAAACATGAGATGCAAGACATAAATTTAAACATGAATGCATCTTGTTTTTGTCTTAGCTAGAGCTCTTGCAAGACTTTTAGAGGAACATAAACCTCAACCCATTATGCATCATAAGGCAAGCTTTAGAGTTCTTAGCACCTAGACTTCAAGAGAAATCTTAAGGTTTGAACTTCATCATCAAGCTTAAGGAAATGGACCCAAAGTTCATCACTTTGTCTAAACAAAACTACAAGAACTAAGTCATATTCTTTATTTTATTGCTCATGGGCTTCAATCTAGAGTAAAACTCTAGAACGGCCGACCAACTTTAAGGTTGGCAAGGGTAAGCCTAGAGCTCTTTGAAATCATGAGATTAACTTTCTTAACAAAACTTTTGTGATCTACTAGACATATTTTACAAACTTTGTTCAAATCCAAGAAGAAAAACTGAAATCCTTAAAGGAAAGAGGAAGAGGAAAAACCGAAACTTAAGCCAAGAAAAGAAAGAAATCCAAGCATGTATGGTCCAAGACCAAGTTGTTTCAAGCTTTAGAGGTTTCTCACATGACAACAACAAGTCATTATCTTGAAACCTCATCATCAAGCTCACATTCTTTTTGTAAGAAGGCCTCTTGGCCGAAAAAGAAAGAGGAAGGAAAAGGAGTTTGAAACCAAGAGAAAAACTAGAACTTTCTTGAAGAACACAAACAAAAATCATCAAAACTTAACCCCTACCTTAAGAAGTCTTGAAGAGATGTAAGAAAGCTTTGTTTTCTAGATGGAAGGAGAAGGAAATCCTTTTGGAGTCTTGAGGAAGAAATCAGCCAAGTTGAGGGAATTTGAGAGGAATGAGAGAATTTGCAAGAAGCTTGAACTTGGCAAATGATCCAAAGTGTAACCAAGTTCTCAAGGCTTGGTATTTATAGAAAACTTGCAATATGGAGGCTGAAATGGGAGGGAACCGGCGGCCTTTTGGAGGAGGAGAGGGAGGAAATATCTCTTACAAAGGTATGGGCTTAGGCATGGCAAGCATGGTTGGAAGCATGGGCAAGGTATGGCCTAAAGCATGGGCTTGGAGTGCATCACAACTCAACATGTGGCACCATTTTGGGACAGATTTTCGGCCTCCTCATCAGCCAAGGGGAAGGGATTTTTGTTCATGTAATTGTGGTTTAAGGATGTGTTTAAGTGTTTCTATGATTAGGCTTTTGATTAGGAGTTTGTAAGCAAGTGTTTAGGTGAGAAAATGGTTAATTGAGGTGGTTCAAGACTTGATTAGGAGGGTGATCTTATTAGATTAGTAATTTAAAATAATTCTTTTGGTCAAATGAGGTATGGCTCAATTCCTTAATTTAAGGAAGAGAGAACACTATTCAAGATTCCATGACTAGAAATCTTGAATTAAAGAATGCAATTAGAGTTTATCTAAGCAATCTTAGGTTCTAATTAACCTTAATAAATTATTTTGACTCTAGATTAATTATCGAAATAAATTAATCTTCGATTAGAGCCTAATATTGCTTAGGTTTGCTAATTGCTTCATTAGGCGCACTGTACACTGTTCTAGGGGCAAAATGGTAATTTTACACTAAACTGCCTGACCTCCTGGCTCAACTAAACTTCAAACCTTGCTCATAAACATCATTCTAAACTTCCTGGAAAAGTTTGGGCTCAAACGGCATCTTTTACCCGTGTAGACAGGAGGGGTATTTTGGTCATTTTGAGCCGAAGTTTAGAAAACGAGGTTTCCTCCTCTATATCATTCATAACAGCATAATCCCCTTCAAACATCGAGTTGACCCATTGAGGGTTGCCGGGCAACTGCCCCTTTAATTTCAGAATGACCTCAGGGCATTTTGGTCATTTGTACTTAAAAGGAGAATTCCTGTTATACAGTAGGTCATCTTCGTCGATTCATCCTTGTTAATGGAATTGATGGAATCAAATGGAAGATATTGGGATTAGGGTTGGAGAAATGTGACCTCATAGATATTACTTTTGAAATTGATAAAAATTAATAAGTGTAAAATAGTACTTTTAATTTATATATACTAAAAAACCCCAAAATGGGGGAATCAAAAATGGGGGAGAAAGGATATAAGAGTGTTTATCCTTCAAACTCCTCATTCCATCACTCTAAACTCACAAACAAAAGATTAATCCCCCATTACCTTCCCCTCCTTTCTCTTTTCCCTCAAACCCCAGCTCGGAAAGTAGCCTCAGGGATCAAAGATTATGCTACTTTAGTAATGAGTGTCGGCATGAGAGGAGTCAAATAGGAAGCTATCCAATTTCAAGTTTGTGCAATATAACACTAGGAAAGGATTAGCACCAAAGGCCCAAGGTTTAAGCCCATTAACTTATTAGGGGAAGATTTCTACCAAACACCAAGAGAGAGAAACAACTCAATCATTAAGACTAGTGGTAGGACAAGGATGCGCTACATGTGAGAAAAATCATGGAAATAAGCCTTGCTAGACAACACAAATTGTTTGTTATGGATGTTGGAAACCAGGACATAAGGCGCATAAGTGCCCAATAAGAAGAATCAGGAACCTAGGCCATAACACTTACGACGCATTTTTACTTTTAGTACTGAGGAAGCTTCTCAATTTTCAATTTTAATCCGAGGTAGGGACATTTTTACTACATTATATGATTTAATTGAGTTGCTTGAATTGTGTGTGGATTGCTTGTTTGATTTATGAAATCTTTCTTTTAATTCAGTTCAAACAAATTTTAAGAGCAAAATTTCTTTTAAAGGTAGGTGGCATAGTAATCCCTCAAAATTTATTCAAAAATTAATTTGAACTTTATTAGTGAGAATTTCAAAAATCCAAATCTTAGCAATGATAAGGACATCCCAATGGATGACTTAAAAAAATTTGAGCTGGCCATGAATAGTGATTTTCAAACCTGGGTGTGAATGGAACCTTACCTGCCCGTAGCAATAGGTAACCATGGAATCAGGATCAGGAACCCTTGGACCAATGGGAAAAAGGATTAGGATAGAATATGTAGACCAAGGTTAATCTTGGGTATATTTCTATCTCTTGAGTGGGTGTTTTACCCGTTGAGGAAAGTTTCGAAGTGTGATTTTTAAGACTTGGAAAGTGGTTGGTGGCCAAGTAACCTTTACTAATCACATCTTGCAAAGTCATGGCAAGGATTAAAACTAAGAGTTTTAATCTTGGCCTTTCATTTATTATTAGCTTACCAGAGCCAATATCTCATCCGTTGAGAATTTTGATATGCGATTTTAACACTGAAAAGCTGCTGCTCACCAAGTTAAGTGGGTCACTAATCTTAAGCTAAGTGGATGGCCAAGATTCATTCTTTGACCAACAAATCAATCCAAGCCATTTGTATAATTTCTTTTTCAAAAAAAAAAAAAAAAGAAAGAAATATAAACCTTACCAACATAATTACTAAACCTAGACTAAATAAAATAAGCCATCAAACTTATCACTCCACCATCATCAAATTTGGCCATGAAGCAAGAACACCACCTTCCATTTACTTTTCTCTCAAACTTTAACTTCAAATCCCCAAAACCCTAGTTTATAATCACCTAAACCCCAAATTTCCTTCACAAAACTTGTTCTACTCATCAGAATCTACAAAACCAACCAATTGGAATTTTGAATCATCTCCATTCTCCACCTTGAGATATCATACTCCACTGTTTAAGGAAGGGTTTGGTGCTATTTGGAAGGCCTTGAAGTGAGGAAAATCATTTTTGGAAGATCCTTTACAGTTAGAAGCCCTAAGCTTCACAAGTAGGGCTATTGAACATTTTTCGTTAAAATTTGTTTCTACAATTCAGTTACTAAATTAATTTGATATTTTTGGTTGTATTGGTTGATAATATATAGATATTGATGTGTTTAATTTGGTAGTGTTTGGATGATGTTAGCAAATTATTTTTGCAAATATGTTTTGAGTACTTTGCTTAATTGTTTAGGCAAACAGGTGAAATTATTTGATTTTTCCTAAGGTATTTCCATGATTTTCTCAAGTTATTTTGAAGACTTTTACTATTTTTTAAAAATCTAAAACTGAGATAGTTAGGATTGTGGTTTAGTTTAACTGAAGCTATAAATTTGTCTAATTTTGTTGGGATTAAATAATCAAATTTTAACTTGAAACTTTTCCAGGTGCTGAGGACATCTTAGTTCAACCCTTAAATTTTGTATATTTTATATATTCATTTGATATGGTAATAAAATTGGAAATTCTGGTCATGGTTGTAATCAAGGGGTTTCTTAGCTTTAAATTTGTACAATTTTGTTACTAGTGATAAGAATTGTCTTGCCCTTAAACTTTTATGACCTTGGCGAACATGAAGTGTCATGGATAATTTTTGTAGCTTTTAATTTGATTGTTTGATATGCAAACTAATTTTGCTATATAAATGTGAAATTTTCCAACATGCTGAATTACACAAATGCCTTGAATTAATGATATAATGATTCTTGACTAATATCATGTGTATGAATGCATGCTATAGACTTAAAGATTGGTTTATTAGGAATGATCAGAAGAAACTATGATTGATTGTCTACATGTTATTAGAGCATGCATTTGGAAAAAGAAAAGTCAATTATGCATATTTGTGATAAAAGAGAACGTATGAACTTCAATTGTTCATATTCTACCATTTGGGTAAAGAAAATAAGACTTATGTTGAATGAAGGGAAGGCAAAAAGGGATTTCCCAGAGATATTATAAGCTTTGGACGTGTATCAGCTAGGAATAGATCTATGCTGTGATTTTGAAGAAAAATGAAGTTGATGATCATGTATAAGAATGAGCTTACATGATAAGCACTCTATTACCCATGTTTGGTGTTATCCACTACAAATACCATTTGGTATGAACTAAATCTTTCCTATGTCAATTAAAAGAGAAAAATGCATGGAATCCAGTCTCATGATCACAAGTAAAATTGGAACCCTTTCACATAACAAAGGCACTTTAAGATAATTTCACTTGTATTTATCATATGCATATTCATATGATATTGAATTATTTGTTTCTGATGATTTATTTTGACCTAGAACAATTTGATATATGTGAATTAAGTGTTTGAATGCTAAAGAAAACTCACTTTGGAAGAATGATTTTGAACTTTAAAATGAACCGTTGTTAGGTAATACATTATCATATTTTTCTATAAACCGAGTGATTGGGATGATGATGATGACAATTATTATTGCATATTTAGGGATACTTACTGAGAAGTTTATAATTCTCACCCCTATGTTTGTGTGTTCCATATCATCTCCAGATTACTCAAGAGTACAATGAAGCCATTTTGTGGAAGTGTATATTTTTGTAATAGCTCAATAGCCAAGACTATTATTAGTTTTCATTTGAATATGCTTATGTTTGTAATATTTAAGCCAATTGATGTAAATAAAGCCTTAGAAGAGCTTCCTCTTATTTGACTTTGTATTAAAGAAAATTTGTTCCTTTTATATGTTTTAATAGAATTACAAACTAGTTACTGATTGATTTCTCTAATATGCTATAGATAATTAGGTAAAGTCCAATAATTCATAAGTAGCAATGCTCAAGTTTGATGTCATGACTTAAGGATGATGTTGTACTTGAAATGTTACATTATGGTATCAAAGCAGTTTATCCTAGTAGGACCTAAGGATTTATCCCAACTATGCTTCCAGGTATATTTTGTTATGCGGTACAGAAGTCATGACTTAATCTTATCTGGATGATAGGATATAAGGTTCATATCACCAGGGTGGGAGTTAGTTGCTATCACACTTATCATAGTATTGAGCTTATGAATTATATCTTTTGTTTGGTGTGTTCATGAACTAATGATATCCATAGACATGCTAGGAATTGAGTTTGAATTTAACAACATGATGAGTACTTTCCTGTCTCCGGCGGAGTAGAACAAAGCCATAGTGGCCAATTGGATGATGGAAATTTTAAATTGGAATGCAAAGGAGCTGGAGTTAAGTAAGGATCCATGAGTTTAGTAGAGTTATATAAAAGTTTGATGCACTGAAATTTTCTACTATCTATCAGTAATCCACCGTAAGCTTGGAAGCTGCATGATGTAACATCCTCCCAAGTACAACCTCATCCTTAAGTCATGACGTCATACTTGAGAGTTGTTACTTATTAATTAGCGGACCTTTCTTAAGTATCTATAAAAGCTCGATTTACGTGTGTAATAACTAAGCGAAATTCTATTGAAATATGTATATAACAAAGAAAGTACAACCTTTATTGAAACACAACAAAGTACAAGAGGAAACTCCTCTATGAGCTTTCGTACATATCACTTCTCTAATGTAGTTACATACATATCCATTCCACTAAATACAACATAATATAAACATTCACTTGTGACACTATTGCCATTTTAGTCCTTTTACGTAGCATGTCATAGTCCTCTGCTTAACCTGGAGGCGACATGGAAACACAAACACATAGGATGAGAATTACATAATTCTCAGCAGGGCATCCCCAATATATATGAAAATTTATGTCATCGTCATCGCCCAAGCCACTTTGGTTTATAAGAAAATGTGATCATGCAATATAAACTAAAGATTTATTTTAAGATTCTAAAATCATCCCTTCGAAGTGGGTAGCTTTTAATAATAAACCACTTAGAGCACATATATCATAATGTTTCAACCATTAATAAATCATTCCAAGGCAACCAATCTAGAGTAAGATGAGTAGGCATATAACACATGCAGTGAACTTATCTCAATGTGACATAGTTCAACTTATGGCCATAGAAATCAAGTCAATGCATTTTTCTCTTTTCATTGAAATAGGAAAGACATAGTTATACCAAACGGGTATTTGTCGTGGACAATTCCACAATAAATAATTTATACCAAATGGTATCTGTAGTGGTTTACACCACACAGGGAAATAATCTGTTATCTGAGGAGCTCAATCCTATACGTGATCATCAAACTTCATTTTTTTCCATTTCTGAATCACACACAGACATTCCTAGCCGATACGTCTATCGACTATAAATTGGGGGTTTCTCTTTTCAATTTCCTTCCTCATTCAACCTAAGTCTTGTTCGTTTTGTCCATATATCAGAACATGCACGATGGAATTTATATATATTCTCTTTTCTCAAATGCAAGCATAATGCATATACAGGCATTCATTCACAATATAATCTCAATCATGCCTCTAGAATACTTTTATATGTCACAAGTCACATGGTCAAATAGGTAACATCAAGTATTCATGTCATACTAGAACCAAAAATGCCATTAGTTCATCAACTCACAACATCAATCCATTTCTAGCACAATGGCAGATTTACCTGTCCAAGGCACAACATTTAATTACCACACCAAACAGCCATTCCAAGTACCACAAAAATTCTATATGACACTTTAACATGTATAGAAGGCCCTGTAAAATTTCAAGACAAACAGAGGTCTATAACTGCTTCAGTAAAATGTACAAATTTTGAGGTCAGGGGCCACCAATTCACGTTCCAGACCCGAGTTCCCAAAATTTTTAACCTTAGTAATTGATGGAATCAAGGCATAAGAAAATTTACAATGATAATTCAATATATTAATAACTTCATGTAAAAATTTCATGGGCTAATTCAATCAATTTATATGATAATAAATTTTGGACAAATTTATTGCTTTAGTTTCAACAACCAAGACAGCATCAATCACATTTCGGTCCTTGATTTTTTTGAGGCAGTAAACTTTAAAATCTACATCCAATAAAATTCATGTAGTTAGTTTAAGATGTTAAATATAACATATAATTTTTATAGCTCAGGAAATTACTCACAACTATACCAGAAAATTCGTGCATAATTATTGATTGCAGGACAACTAGGAATCCAGCAGCCTAGTCCCAATTTCCTTTAAGAAAAACCCCTTTCTAAGCCCATCCAAACACACCACAAAAATTCACACATCAATATCAACATATTATCCAGAAATACAACCAGAAATTTCGGATCTAGGTCATGCCAAAATAGATCAGCAAAATTTGACAAGAAAAGGCAGCAAAAACCCTACTTGTAATAACCTATTAGCTCCTTGGCTTCAAGATTAACCAAACTTTATTCCTTCTCCTCCAAAGCTCCCATTACAACTTCAAACCCCTCTGATCAGTGAGGTGTGAGGTACAAGACAAGGTTTTGATAAGAATGGAAATTTTGTTCGGTTAGATTGGTAGAGAATTAGGTGTAGAAGAAGTTTTGTGAAGGAACTTTGAGGTTTCCACAACTATAGGCTAGGGTTTTTGGGCTTATAACTCAAGATCAAGCTCTTGAAGATGAAAATGGTTGCTGGTTCTTTTCTCCTTGAAGGTTACAAAATTTTGAAGCATAATGAAGGAGGATTTGGCTTCTAAAGAAGATTAGAACATGTGTTGATCTTGTAATGGATGTATAAAGATATTTTGTGATAAAGAAAAATGGATGGCTAAGATTAAATCTTGGATTCCAAGATTAAACCTTGGCCTTCCACATATCCTAAAGCATAAGCTTTGACCATTTGTGATGACTAAAAATATCTTTCATGTTAAAACGCACACCAAAATTTTACCGAACGGGTAAACATTATTGAAATCAATATTGCCCGAAAATTAATTTTAAGCATAAAATTATCATTCCCACCTATTTCTAATCTTATTCCCATGTTTTCCTAATTTCGGGCACCTTCTAGGCCGAATCTAGGGTTTTCTGTCCGGTGGCCCAAGGTTATTATCACCCTTGGCCCAAAATTTTTTTTTTAATGTCCGTTGGGCCACCCTCATCGTTGTTAAATTGTTATATTTTTAAAATTATGACTAACAAAACTCAAATTAATTTTTAAGTAATTTTTGGTGTTACATTACCACACACCTTAAAAAGAATTTTGCCCTCAAAATTCATTTGAAAATAGTTCCAGAAGACAATTTTTATAAATCAAACAAGCAATCCACACATAGGCAATCAAAGGATAACAATTGAATCCTAAATTTTCCTACCTCGATGATTATTAGGTGGTGAGGTCTCCTTAGCTCTTAGTGTTCCTGTTTGCTTCTAGGTTTTGGATATTCTTTCCTGACATTTCCAAATCTTATACCCCGGTTTGCCAAACAGTAGCATACATATTGTCTAGCCAAGCAAGGTCCTCTCCCATGATTCTTTCCACATTTTGGGCAATCTTGCCACATTTGACTTTGGCAACGTCTCTTCATATGATGGCTCAAAATTGCTTCTTTAGGGCGAAGCCTCCTCAAAACTTTCATCTTCAATTGCCAATCTTTTATTGGAAATGTCCCTAGCAGATTGGATTGCTAGCTTCTTGTTGGAGTCCTCTGCACGTCGGCACTTGTTCACTAGGGTTGCATAATCCCGAATCTCTAAGAGACCACTGCAACTTTAATATCTTTCGTAATCCTCCTTCATACTTCATGCATTTCCAAGCTTCATCAGGATTGCACTGGTAGATAGTGGAAAACTTGCAGAGCTCCTAACTTGGCCGTATACTCTCTATGTCATAAACCCTTGCTTAAGGGCCATGAATTCCAGCTCCTTTCATTTCTCTCCGAAGCAGGGAAGTACTTGTGGTAGAAAGCTTCCTTGAAGATATCCTAGGTAACTTCAGTTTGAGAAGCTTTGAATAATCCCTTGGTGCCAACCCACCAAATTCGGCATCTGCTTCTAGCATATAGGTAGCAAAAGCCACTTTTGATCTCATGCAAGGAAGAACTCAAAATCTCTCCATGGCCTTAATCCATTCTTCCGCTTTACTTGGATTAAAGGCTCCTCGAAAACGGGGGGGGTTGTTTTCTAAACTCCATGAACTTCTAGTATTCCCTCCACTTCCATCTCTCCCAGGATTCCCCATGGATTTCCTTCGACATGACGATCCAACCTTTCCATCATCAGGTTGGCTGCTCCATTTTACGAAAGGTGTCCATCATTCTGGCATTATTTCCTACTCGCTCCTAGTTTGCCGATTTGAAGTCATCGAATCCTGTCACACCAAATAAGAATTATTGAGTTGATTCAGGCTCAATACCCAGCTAAGTGTGAGGAATCCACAACATTCCAAACCATGTCATACACATATATAAAATTATAATGCATGACATTTACTAAGGAAGCATAGCCAGTCCATTCCTAAGGTCGTACAAGGATGAACCTCTGATACCATAATGTAACATCCTCCCAAGTACAACCCCATCCTTAAGTCATGACGTCATACTCGAGAGTTGTTACTTATTAATTAGCGGACCTTTCTTAAGTATCTATAGAAAGCTCGATTTTCGTGTGTAATAACTAAGCAAAATTCTATTGAAATATGTATATAACAAAGAAACACAACCTTTATTGAATACACAACTAAGTACAAAAGGAAGCTCCTCTATGAGCTTTAGTACATATCACTTCTCTAATGTAGTTACATACATATCCATTCCACTAAATACAGCATAATATAAACATTCACTACTACACTATTGCCATTCCGAGTCCTCTTATGTAGCAGCATAGTCCTCTGGCTTAACCTGGAGGCGACACAGAAACACAAACACACAGGGAGAATTACATTCTCAGTAGGGCATCCCCAAATATATATGAAAAATCTATGTCATCGTCATCGCCCCAGCCACTTCGGTTTATTAAGAAAATGTGATCATGCAATATAAATTAAAGATTTATTTTAAGATTCTAAAATCATCCTTCGAAGTGGGTAGCTTTTAATAATCAACCACTTAGAGCACATATATCATAATGTTTCAACAATTAATAAATCATTCCAAGGCAGCCAATCTAGAGTAAGATGAGTAGGCATATAACACATGCAGTGAACTTATCTCAATGTGACATAGTTCCACTTATGGCCATAGAAATCAAGTCAGTGCATTTTCTCTTTCATTGACATAGGAAAGACATAGTTATACCCAACGGGTATTTGTCGTGGACAATTCCACAATAAATAATTTATACCAAATGGTATCTGTAGTGGTTTACACCACACAGGGAAATAGTCTGCTTCGACGAGCTCAATCCTATACGTGATCATCGAACTTCATTTTTTCCATTTCCAAATCACACATAGATCTATTCCTAGCCGATACGTCTATCACCTATAAATTGGGGGTTTCTCTTTTCAATTTCCTTTCCCTCATTCAACCTAAGTCTTGTTTCTGTTTTGTCCATATATCAGAACATGCACGACGGAATTTATATATATTCTCTTTTCTCAAATGCAAGCATAATGCATATATAGGCATTCATTCACAATATAATCTCAATCATGCCTCTAGAATACTTTTATATGTCACAAGTCACATGGCCAAATAGGTAACATCGAGTATTCATGTCACTAGAACCAAAAATGCCATTAGTTCATCAACTCACAACATCAATCCATTTCTAGCACAATGGCAGTTTACTGTCCTAGGCACAACATTTAATTACCACACCAAACAGCCATTACAAGTACCACAAAAATTCTATATGACACTTTAACATGTATTGAAGGCCTTGTAAAAATTTCAAGACAAACAGAGGTCTATAACTTTCAGTAAAATGTACAAATTTAGAGGTCAGGGGCCACCAATTCACAGTCAGTTAAGTTCCCAAAATTTTTAACCCTAGTAATTGATGGAATCAAGGCACAAGAAAATTTACAGTGATACTTCAATATGTTAATAACTTCATGTAAAAATTTCATGGGCTAATTCAATCAATTTATATGATAATAAATTCAGACAAATTTATTGCCTCAGTTTCAACAACTAGACGGCATCAATCACATTTCGGTCCTTGATTTTTTTGAGACAATAAACTTTAAAATCAACACCCAATAAAATTCATGTAGTTATTTTAAGATGTTAAATATAACATATAATTTTTATAGCTCATGAAATTACCCACAACTATACTAGAAAATTCGTCATAATTATTGCTTGTAGGACAACTAGGAATCCAGGCTTAGTCCCAATTTCCTTTAAGAAAAACCCTTTTCTAAGCCCATCTAAACACACCACCAAAACTCACACATCAATATCAACATATTATCCAGCAATACAA
>JAMLFY010000709.1:0-25345 GCA_030441495.1 Dalbergia oliveri
AGGAGTAGTGGGAAGAGATGTTTTAGTAAGTGGTTTTAGTTTCTATTTACATACTATTTATGTCTTTTTTGGATGGCTATATTTAGCCCAACCTCTATTGGTGGGCATAATATCCTTTTAGTAGTTTATTTTGGTGGGTGATATGGAACGGTTAATACTTATGCTATTATTATATATGATGATGTGATTATGTTCATATGATGGTTGTGTTTGTACTTGTGCATGCTGACTTGTTTTTATTTCTCCTTTATATGTGCGAGACAAATGATGGATTTTACTTAGTATGCGTGGCTCACATTTTGTTTTCAAACTTCAAGCAAAAAAAATACCCATATTTTTACTAAAGTATTTTCAGGAGTTAACAATAAAGACTTAAACAAAAGAGTAAATTCTAATAATTAACTTAAATGCGTCCTAGGCGTGTTGGTTAAATATTAGGGTGTTACAAGCATTACTTGCTATAACTATGGAGAAGGGGGGTGAGGGGCATTTATGCCACTTATCTTGCTTCTAAACCTTAGCTTTTTACATGAGTTTTACTATATTATTGATGCAATTAATTAGGATTTTGATTTATTTCTTTATTGTGTATTTTTTATAGAATCATTGGCTATTGCACTAGATTTTAGGAATAATTTGTAATTACACATTGTCCGTTTAACTTGCCTTTTTAGTATGATTTTGTGCACAAGAGCTTTGGATCAAGTGCAAAGTGTCAAAAGTAAAGCTGGAAACTCTCGGAAGAAGCTTGGAGCAAAAGGAAGAAAATCGTGAAAGTTCACTCTTGGGTGAGACATTCCAGCGCTCATTTTAGAATTGTGGCACTCGGAAGACAACAACCATAAAATTTTGGGACTCAACGTTCTATTGAAAGTCAGGGCTCATTTAGCGTTGTAGCGCTCGTGCGATAGCGGACTAACAGATCATTAATATGTTTTGGGGCCCCAATTTGGCCTATTTTAAAGACGGTATATAAAGGATTGACACAAATGTTTACCCTAGTTTTTAACTCACTTTTAGCTGCCACTTTTAGTTGCTATTATTCTCTCTCTCCATCTTCTCTCAACATCTTCTCTTCTCTTCTATCTTTTAGTGATTCCATTAGTGATAATGCTTTGTCTTAGAGATTATGGCAATGATTATTGCTATTATTTTCAGGTTCTCTTTTATCTAATGTTGTAATCCTCAGAGATGGAGGAGTGATTATTAGTGTAAGGGTTTGGAATGGTTTGAGACCCTTTTTTGATATTTAATGCATTGGTTTTCTTAATGTTCTGTGGTTTCTATTCCTATCATTATTGTTGTGATTGTTATAATCTTTATTGGAATAATTAAATTGGCGATTGTAATTTAGGGAAACCCTTTGGGCATGAATTGATAGATCTATTGGTTTATGTTTGAGGGATAATATTAGAATTAACTTTTCAATTGACGGTTAACTATAGCAATTGATTCATTAAATTGATGTGATTTCTAAATAAATTGATATCTCATTTATAAGTTATTTGCATTAGTCAAATTCTAGAGGTCAATTGATCACTAGTGGAATTGCAATAATTTATTACTAATAGCCACCAATGGGTTTGATATTTGATCAATGATAATTAATTTTCAATCCTAGGAATACATTGCACTAGTGTCTTTCTTATCATTGTTATTATCTTTATTTTCAATTTCTTTAAATCTAAATTCTATTGAAGCCTATTTGAGAGATGACCTAGGTTGTGCCCTTTACTACATTTTTTGTGCAACTTAACATAAAATAATTTCTAATTTGAGGTAGTTGATAGCCTCCATCAGGACACTTCAAAACTGATTGTCCCAAGCTCAAAGATCCATAGAAAAAGTTTCTCCTCAAAGAAGAAAGGTGTTAGCTCAGAACCCTTTAGAAAACTCGATGCTAAACGTTTTGAATGATCACAAAACCAAGTTTCATGAAAATATTTTGAAGAAGGATTAATTCATTACTTGAGTTTCTTGAAGCACCAAACAAGACGTTTTACATTAGCATCCTGTTAGCTCCAAAACCCTTCAGAAAGTTTCAAGTCAATATATTTTGAATGATAACAAAACCAATTTAAAGAAAAATATTTTGAGGAATGACTAATGTCTACCTTGAGTTTCTTAAATAGCAAACATGATCATCTGTTAGTATATCATGGCTCCAATGAGAATAATTTCACTTTACATGTGCAAACATGTTTTATCTCATGTAAAGAGATGGAACTAAATGAAAGTGATAATTATATCATGAAATGAGCATATAAATGCTTATTGGGTTGAAGAAAATCAACATGTACAAGAAATGAGGCAAGGTTTCAGAAAAAAGCATGAACTTAGAAGGTAGACTTAAATTGAAGATACTTATCCATTCCTGAAGCCAACTTGTTCTATCATCTTCAATCATCATGATCATAATTAGTTTATCATCAATAAGTACGGATGAAGGCCAAAAGACTAAGGACATATCAAGGAATTAATACGCACCTCAGAAAGTGCACTTCAGTAAGACGTATCCTTTTGAAAAAGGAGGGAAAATTTGAAATTCAAATTTGAAATCATATCCAGTTATAGACTAGCATGTCATCTCTTTCTAACTTGGTCAACCACTCCAACTTCTAGAAGGAAGTGTTCAGAACCATATTCAGAAAATAAAAAGTAGTTTTAAAGGTAATCTCAGAAACCTCTCTATCACAATGGCTTCTGAAACAAATTTAGCTACACTTTTAGGTTTTTCAAGACACAAATAGATGATCAACACATGTCACTTGGAGAATGATCAAGGACAATGGTCACAAAGGAGATAATCCATAAATAGATGTTGCCTCCAAAGAAGTGAAGAATGTGATATAATGTTGATATGTTGCAAAATTTTCTCCTCATCTTTCTATGAAGTTCATTACATCTTGTATTAGTTTCCTTGCCTGAAAAAATCTTCTTTCTACATTCTTAGTGGATAACACGTTCTTCCAAGGAAGAATAGTTAGAAAGAAGTCATTCAAGTTCAGGACATTTATTGTATATTTTACGAAAACTTAGTATAGGTTAGTTTGAGTGGCAAACCCAAACACACAATTTGTATCCTCGATCCAGGAGTGATCGGTGAAAATAGCTTGGAGAGAGCTACAATAAAACTACTTGCAATGCGTTAGTAAGGTATTTTCCTGGTTCAGGTTTAGCTTAGAGAGGCTAGTACAATACTACTCGGTTTAGCTTGGAGAGCTGGTAAAGATTACTTGGTTAAGACTTGAAAGGCATGAAAGACTACTTGGTGTGTGATAGTAGGGGTTGTCTCCTGGTAATAGGTAAGAGCTTGGGCAAGCTCCTGAAAAGACTATCCTATTTTTCTTTCTTAGGTTGAGAAAGGTTTAGTGAAACTTAATGGTGGTTGAGAACTAGATGTTGCCAAGGTGGGAAGACTAGTATAAAAATATTTGTGCGGATTTCTTCTTCCTTATCTCTTCTTTACATTCAGTTCTAAGTTTATTATTTATTATTAGTTTAAAGTCTATTTTATTTGATCTTTTGTTACTAACGCTATAGTTCAGAAAGTCACTTTTTTCATACCTAACTATTCTTCCCATGCACTTCAAGCTCAACGCTTGATAGTATTCTATTTTAAGTTTTAGAAGCAAGAAGAAAAGCATGATTCAACCCATTTCATGCATTTTTCTACCTACAAATGGTATCAGAGCTTGGCCTCTAAGGGGTGAACATTCTGACAATTAAGAGGACAAAGATCTGAAGGACAAATGGTACAAAGTATTCATATAGCAGAAGGACATTCCATCAACGGGCTGCCATTTCTTTGATGGTGAGGACTATGCATCCTGGAAAGATCACATGGAATTGTGCATAAAATACACAAGCCTTAACATGTGGGAAATAATTCAATAAGATGACTATGTCCCATCTAAAGAGGCTCCCAAAACGATGATCCAGCTTCAACATCAAGAGAAATTCCTAGAAGGTGGACGAGCAACACAAAGCCAAGAGTTCAGATTGAACTCTAAGGCTGGATACATTACTCATGTGTACACTAAGCAAGGCTGAATATGATAAAATCATTACTTATGACACAGCAAAGGAGATATAGGATAGATTGCATATGGTCCTGATCAAGTTAAGGAGAGTAAGATGAGTATGTTAGTTAATCAATGCAATGTTTAAAATGAAGGATCAAGAGATATTGATGAAATGACCACAAAGTTTATGCACATTTAAACAGAGCTAAAGGGGCTAGGCAAATGATATCTAACTCTAAAATGGTTAGAAAAATCTTGAGAAGCCTCATCCCCAAATGGCTACCTAAGGCTCCACCATCACAAAGACTAAAGACTTTCAAACTCTCAGTCTTGAGCACTTCTGGATTTATCAAAACTCATGAGGTAGTGCTCTCTAAATGCATGATAAATCCATCAAGAAGAGCAAGTCTGTGGCCTTGAAGTCATCTCGTCAAAGCTAAATAAGGCCAAGGCAATAAGTTGTTGAAACCTCTAATGAAGAAGAAGAGTTTGATGATGACAGGAAGAAGAAGAAGATGGAGACGAGCTCTCCATGCTCATGAGAAAGATGTCAAAAGCCTGAAGAGGCAAGACAAAAAGAAGAAGAGACATCAACCTTAAGAAGGATAAAAAGGGAAAAGTGAGGGGAAAAACGTCATACTGCTACAACTATGGAGAGAAAGCACAAACTCAGAATGTCCCAAACTCAAAGGTCCACAAAAGAAGTTACGTGCGCAAGAAGAAAGGTATGCTGGCCACTTGGAGTGAATTAGAGGAAGAGAAGGAAGGAATAGAAGTCGGAGGAGCTAGATGTTGAAACCTCTGCGTCATCAGGCTGTACATCAGAAAGTGAACCTTGAGGTAAATAACTCTGAATCTAATCTTTCCTATGATGATCTTTTTAGCTTTGTATGAAGGAGTTGCTGAGGACTCTCAAACTTTTCCTCTCAATTCTCTTAACCTGAAAGAAAACATGAGAAGAGTTGTTTTAGAACTTGAATCCAAGTCTAAAGCTTAGAATCTTAGGCTTGAGAATGAAGAAATACAAGGAGGAGAAGACTTGAATATTAACTTCAATGCCTTTGAAATTGAAGTCTCTAAGAAAAATGAAAAATCTCATAAAGTAATTTCTGAACTTGAGAAGATTTCACGCTTATGAAATTTGGCCTTGAAAGAGATGGTGAAGGGTTCAAAAAATCTTGAACTAATACTTGGAGGTAAGAGGCCATATTTTAGAAAATAAAGGTTCAGAATATGAAGAGAAATAGATGAGAAAAGGAAGCCAATTCAATTTAGAAAGGTAGGAAAAAAGGGTTCTTGTACACTTCTATTAAAAAAAGGGACATCCACCTAACAAGTGCTTCATGAGAAAGAAGTTCTGTCAAAAAGGTTGGGAAATTGTCCCCTCAAAAAACTAACTCAAGAGGACCTAAGAAAGTCTAGATACCTAAATTGAAAACTGCATTTGTTGTAGATTTTCCTAAGAATATACGTGGAACCTGACAACAAGTGGTACATGGATGATAGTTTCTCCAAACACATGGAATGCAGAAAATCGTTCAAACTTGCGGCCTAAAAACCTGGAAATCAAAGTTCATTGATGGAGGTAAGGCCAAGGTCACAGGCATAGAAAATGTTGGTAAGGATGATTCCACGAATTTCTAATGCATTGTATGTCAATGGTCTAAGCTCACAACTTGTTAAGTATAGAGCAGTTTTGTGACCAAGTCTTTAATGTTATTTTTAATGCACATGCATACAAGATAGCAAGTCCCAGCTTCAGGACAAGTCATCCTATCTGGTAAAAGCATGATAACACGTATGTGTTACTATTGGATGACCTACAAGATCAAGATATAAAATGCCTCAAATCCTTCACGGATGAAAAGTGGTTATGGCATAAGAAGCTTAGGCATGCTCATATGAAACTTATTCCTGAGCTTTATCAGAAAGAGCTAGTTAGAGGCCTACCAAGATTAGATTTGACATGGATTCAACTTGTGATTTTTGTAAGAAAAGAAAGGAAAGCAAACCAAAGCTTCTTTCGACAACAAACATGTGGTTTCAACCACTAAACCATTTGAGCTTTTACATATGAATCTCTTTGGACCAACTAAGACTCCAAGTCTTGGGAAGAAATATTGCCTTGTCATAGTAGATGACTACTCCGATTTACATGGGCTGTCTTCCTAGCTTCTAAGGATGAGATGGTCGATAGATTCAAAGTGTTTGCAAAACGTGTTTGTATTGAAAAGAATTCTCAAATCACCTCTCTAAATTCTAATACATGAGAAATTTGAAAATCATGTTGAAAAGTTTTCTGAAAAATATAGCATTCTTCATGAGTTTTCTCTCTAGGAACTCCCCAACAAAATGGGATTGCTGAAAGGAAAAATAAAAGCTTAAGGACATGGTCAAGACAATGCTTTTAGAAAGCAGTTTATCAAAAGATTTTTGGAAAGAGGCTAGAAATACCTCTTGCTATATCGAAAACAAAATCTTTTTGACGCTAATCCTCAAGAGGACTCCTAGGAGCTTTGGAAGGGTAGAAAACCCAACATATCATACTTTCATATTTTTGGCTCATATGGACAAACTCAGAAGTTTGATCCTAAGTTTGATGATGGGGTTTTCTTGGTTATTTCTAGTTTCAAAAGCTTCCAGAGTATACAATGGAAGAATGATATATGTTGAGGAGACCATTCACATCAAGTTCAAGGAGCTCAAAAAAGATTTTGTTGATGATCTTGAAGAACTAGAACAAAACCTTGAGAAATAGTCTTAAGGAAACCTCAGAAAGTAAGCGGATGAAAGCCATACCTTCAGAAAGTAAACTCCAGAACATGAACGCTTCAGAAAGCTGCTCAGGACTCCAAAGCAATCAGAAAGTAGTACTTCTGATCATGAAGAAGAGAAATCTGAAGATGAAGGAGAAAGTAGGAAAAAGTAAAATAAAGTCTCTAGCTATATTAACAAAATTCTACAAATTCAAAAGTCGAAAACTACTCAGTTTAGCCAAAGGTTAGAAGTCTCAATTTTATTACCCTATCAAATGAACAAATAAAATCCTATAAAAATTTATGATTGAGATGTCATCAACATTCTGTAAAAATTTCAGCTCAAAATTCAATCATTTGATATAATAACAAAATTAGACAAATTAAGTACTCCAAAATTGACTATGGCAAAAACCCTAACCAGCTCAGTTCTTGAATTTTGAAAAATAGTAAAAGTGCTCAAAATGACTCAAGAAAAGTATTGGAGACACCTTAGTATGTTAGCTTTATCATATAAAAATTTTAGCCCAAAATAAAGTCTCCAACTATGTGAACAAAATCATACAAATTTACCTCTTAAATCCAGGAATTCCAACAATATAGTTCACAACTTATTTTGACAAAAAGGATTTCCTAACATCATCCAATCATTCTACCAAATTAGACACATCAATATTTATATATTATCAATCAATAAAACTAAAAATTTCAAGCTAAACCGTCAAAAAACTTCAAAGCAATTTTTGAAAGAAAAGAGGCCAAAGAAACCCTGTCATTCTTGCAAGCTCTTGCTCTTGTTATTGGCTTTCTTCAGAGTTTTTGCACCCAATTTCAATTCAAACCTTCCAAATCCTTTTCTTAGACAGCCAACATAACAGAAATTATTGATGGTGAAGTGGGATAAAAATCTTTTGTTGGAGTGAGATATAAAGATATCAAGAAATCGATTAGGTTTTTTTTGTGTAAATTCTTGATCTTTGATGTGTACAATGAAGTTTTAGGCTTTTTTATGAGGGTTTGAGGAAGAAGAAAAGTGAAGATGGCTGCAAATGGAAGGCTTGGCCAAAATTGAGAAAAGAAATGGTAAGATTTTGTGTTTTCATTCATTTAAAATAACATATATGTTAATTTTATTTTAAAATGGTTTCCTTAAAGATAATTATGTGAATTTTTATAATGTTCTCATTGGCTTGTCATAAAGGCAATGGTGTGGCATTTCTCAAGCCACACACTTGTCACCTTAGGTTTTCCACTTACATTGCAAGTTTCATGTGGTGTAAAAAATTACATATCCTAGCTTAATCGAACGGTAAAATCCTATACCGATAAATAGATATTATCGAAATTAAATTTAAGATCAAAAATTTTTATTTCTAACATTTTCTAACCTTAATCATATATTTTCTAGTCTTGGACATCTCAGAGTCCTTCTAGGGTTTTGGTGGTCCAATAGGCATCCAGGACTTGGCACGTCACTATTCATGTTTTTTTTTCTCTCTAAGATGTTCTTATCAAGACTAATTTTATCCAATTTATGAAATTATGATTAATAAAGTTTAAATAAAATTTTTGAAATAAATTTGAAGTGTTAAGAAACATTGCAAAGTCTCTTTTTTTCATTTTTTTCGTTATTTCCTTTTTTCTAAATGTGTAAACCAATGCAAATGCGAAAGCCCCAGGAAACTATAGTAACAATTATTTCATTATTTATGTTGAGTTTCCACTATATTACCACACCAAATAATTAGAAGAGGAAGCGGCGCACCAAAATACTTTGAAGAGCAAGTGTTGTATAGTATTAATACACTTTAAACATCTTCGGTCACGTTAAGGTTTAAAATTTAAGGTTTATAAAGTAAATTGATCAGACAACACAACAAATTTAAGGTTTATAAAGTATGTATAACGTATCATTCAAAAAAATAAAATAAAATAAAAGAGTATGTATAACGTTGCAAAGTCCCATTGAAAGCAATGCAAATGGCAAAGTCTCGTGGAAACTACATATGTTAACGTTTTAATTATTTCCATTATTCTTCTTGAGTTTCCAGTATATTATTTGGTTAATTTCAAGAGAAATATTTGTGGAAAAAATGCATACCTAAAATAAATAGAAATAATGGCATAAAAAATAAATACAAAAATAGAAATAAAATAATCAAATCATGTGAACCGGAAGCAATGAAGGACATTTTTAGACGCCAAGTTTTCATCAAAGTGATTTTTAAACAATTGAAACAATTAAATACACCAAAATAAAATAATTTGAAGAGCAAATGGCGTATAGTAATAATGGTCAAAATATGGACAACATAAAAGTTTAGACCTTTTCATCAATAGGGATCGGACCATATTTGTACTAATTAATCCTTTATTTCGATGTATATTTAGAGTGTCTCACTTTGGTGATACATGCACTTTTATTTTCCATTTATCAACACTTGATGACAGATTGGTAAGTAATATAAATTGATCATTATTGTTTGATGTCCCTCCTAAGCTTGCTTTGACATGTAGGATCTGTGATACATACATTGTTATTTCAAAATGTGAGAATTTTATTGACCATGAGTACCAATCTGTAGAAAATAAAAACAACATGGAATTGAAATTAATTATATTCCTTTAAGGCTTTTGAAAATATGCTTCGTGACGATGATGCGTGTAATGGTAGAAATTTTTAGAACAACAATGATCGGTAGTATTATGAATAAGGTTAAAAAATTAAAATACAAAAACAAATAAGAAAGAGACAAGTATACATACCTTATGTTTGAACATAAGTGGTTTTCTTCAATGATATTCAGAAAGTGATTTACCTAAGTGGTTGGTGCTCATATATAAAAGAGTATGTATAACGTTGCAAGGTCCCATGGAAGGAAATGCAAATGGCAGAGCCTCGTGGAAATTACATATGTTAACATTTTAATTATTTCCATTATTTATCTTGGGTTTCCAGTATATTATTCGGTTAGTTTCAAGAGAAATGTTTGTGGACAAAATGGATACTTAAAATAAATAGAAATAATGACATAAAAAAATAAATACATAAATAGAAATAAAATAATCAAATCATGTGAATCGGAAGCAATGAAGGACTTTTTTAAACGCCAATTCTTCATCAAAGGGAAGAGCAAATTAAATACACCAAATTAAAATAATTTCAAGAGCAAATGGCGTATAGTAATAATGGTCAAACTTTATAACGTTATATTTAAATTTTTCTCCTTAATTTTTTTTCTATATATACCTTGATATATTGATAATAATACATTTTATTGTAATTACATGTTTACATAAAACAATTAATGCTTTGTGTAGCGAAGAATGATAATAATAATAATAATAATAATAATAATAATAATATATTGATAGCCAATTGACCAGAACCTGTTAATTTGTGTATTAGATTGCAAATGGAAAGGAACCACGGACATTGTATTAAAAAGACTAGAACCTCCAAGACGAAAGTTCTAAGGCCTACATTGTCACCGACACTAGTCGATCTTACAAATATCTAAGCCTAAAACAAGCGGATCATTGGAATTAGTAATTGGACTTTAAAATTACGTAGCCAGTTTTTATCAAAACCAAATATCGCAATTGATTACAACCCACACCAATTATTAAATAATTTCAATATTCTCCCACTTATTCTTCAGGACAGAAAAGGTAAGGAATTACTTCAGCGCTTTACAAATGGACTCCGATTTCATCGAGTGTCTACTAAAGTAGAAGGTATTGACTTCACGAAGTCAGAAAATTTGTGGCTAGTGGAATCATGTGATGAAAAAAATTCGTAATTGAGGATCAAAGGTCAAGTCAACTCTGCAAATTTTTAAACTTCAGATAAAAAAAGATTAAATTGTTCTTTAGAAAGAATTTCTATAGCGTCGTTTGCTAAGGGCACTAATTATGATTTCAAGAGTAAAAAAAAATTCTAATATGATAATAAATTGAAAACTTAAAATATTTATTATTTTTTTCATTTAAAACTATCCACTATTAAAAACTTGATCAATACCCATAAAATGCTAAGCCGAAATCTTAGCGGTTGTGGCCACTGCGAATTTTCCAAATTTAAAAACAATTTTCCCACATCATTTTTGAAAAATGCTGACCAATAAATTTTCTAATGATATACCATTCTCATTACTACTATGACGAATAAATGTATCATATTACTTCACTTCGATTAAGTTTGTTTCAACTTTTAAAAAATTAGCTATGAAATTTAAATTTTACATATAACTAAAAAAATTGAATAACAGATTTTAATTTTTAATTTTGATTATTTAAAAAAAATTATCCAAAAAGTTGAAAACAGGTTTTATTTTCAATTTTGATTACTTTAAAAAAATTATTCCAACATATGAAAAGTGAAAATTTTATCTAAATGCACCCTTCAATCCTTCATTTAACAGTTAACATAATTTCTATAAACCTTGGGTGTCAACGTTGCCGTGACAAGCAATGCGCTAACTACCAACAATCCTAGATGCAACGGCTCATTAAGATGGGTACATTTTCTAAGTGCCAAAAACGGAGTAGCATTTAGGCCCAATAACTAAAAGCAACAAAAGTATGCTTTTGTACAGGTTTGGTGCCTGACCAGATTTATTATTATAAGAGTAAAGTCGAGATTCGACCAAGGAAAAAAAAAGAAAGAGCAATTCATACACTACAGGGGAAGTTAGTACTGTCAGAACCATTCACAGATGATATCTCAAGAGAGCAGAGAGACAAGAGAAACAAATTCCAGGGTTACCCGGCCCTTGGACCTGGTGTTGATGACAAAATGCTCTGGGTACTTCCTTAATAGCATAAGCAAACCATACCAAGGCTTCCCTTTGGATTCAGGACCAGGCCAATCCTCAGATGTCAGATACCTCCTCACTCTACTGTGGTGCCAAACACTGCTATACTGCTCAAGCAACTAAACAATAATAGAGAAGCAAATCAATTCAGAATTTAAAGATATGCGTTTATGCATCTTACCAAATGAATTTTAGATGCATAATAATAATGGATATCAAACATGTATTGTGGAGTTCTACATTCTACCTCCTATACAATACAAGTCTAGAAGTTTGAAGTTTAAATTTCTCTCCAACTTCCCATTGCCAACCCAACACTGCCCCACAAGAAAAAAAAAAATCTACACTCCCACTTTTCACCGGTCACAATGTTACCAGACACCCAGTTGATGCCTCCAAGAAAAAAGGAAAACATAAAACAACACTATGCATGCATAGTTTTTATCTATGTGGATTGTAAGAATTGAAAATGAAAACATGACAACTCGTCATACCACTAGGCAAGCAAAATATTTATTAAAGCATCAATGTTACCTTATGCACACCCTCAATACAATAGTAGCAGACCGATAATTAACTAGGTATATACCAAGGGAGGCAGGGGATCCGGTTGCCAACTAATGAGCCTCACAATACAAAAGAATGTTGGTTAGCATCTCAGTAGTTATGTTTATAAGTTGCTAGAGAGAGGAAAGGACAGGTACGAATTGAGTGGTGAAATTAGCGAGTGAAGGTCTCTCTAATACCCTATTACACGTTATCTTCCTCCAGGTCATTATTCTCATCTAGAGAAACTGACATCGAATAACCCACATCACATTCTTATTTATTCTTCCTCATCTACTCTGGTTTGTTTCTTTCCCTGAACCAATACTGTCACCTTGTGTCAGAATCCCTTGATCCAAGGGTGACTCATGGTTGGGACACAGATGCACGCACAAGTGTCAGCATTGGAGAGAAGCCTGCATGATTGGCATTGACAAGGTGAAGAGGCTGAGAGATGCTTGCTGACGGATGCTTAGAGTTCAAAACACCCAGGTTGTTGTCTGGGAAATCTTGACCAAAATGAATGAGCCTATTGGCAATCCATCAAGAGCCCAACACAATACTAGGATCAATTTTGGAGGGCAAACTGTTAAGGGTGGAGAATGGTACTAAGAGGGCATCGAAAGATGGAGAAAGATTGATATTCCCCTATTTGCAAGAGAAGATGCATATGGATGGGTGAACAAGGTAGCAGGGTTTCAATCGGTTCTGATAACTATGAACAGAATAGCTCTAAGGACTGGAAATACCTTTAATCCATGATCGGGAGGAAGTACAACCGAAGCCTCTCCAATTCAATAGGTAGTTCAGGAGAATGGAGCATTAGGTTAGGGCGAAGTGGGTAAGTCCAAAAAGATCCATGGGAGGATCAATCACCAAATCCTGTCCCATCAGAGTCTCAGGTGGGAGACATCAAGGAAATGCTTGTGAATAAACCGAATTGTGTAGGAGAGGAAGAAATTCCAGGCAGCTACCTAAGGCGGAGTATACAGATAGAATAAGGAAGGGATTATGTTTCCATTGTTAAGAGAAGTTCTTGCCTAAGCATGTTCGCAAAAGAGAGGGAAAAATGGAAAAAAAATCAGGGTGATATGGTTGGAAGAAATTACCAGAAGTAAAGGATGAGCTTCTCTGGCTGAAGAGGAGGAAATCATAGAATGGGATGGGAAACCACTTCAGCTTGATCTCAAAAGTATGGCTGGACTCGCTTCAAACCAATCCCTAACGTTGTGGTGTGAGGTAAAATCATAAGGGTCATGATGTAAGTAGATTGTGGAGCATCACACAATTTCATCTTCCACTGGATTGCAGAGGAGTTTCACTTGTCAGTAATTGAAACAACTCAGTTTTGGGTTAAGGTGGGTGATGGACAATAAGCAAGTACTGACAGAAGTTTGAAACATATGCTAGTGTTCTGAAGAACTCAAGAGGCTACTTGAAGGGCCAAAAGGAAGAGGTACAAATAAGCTGAACCCAATAGACACTTCGAATTTGTAAACAAATTTTGCTTAGGTAATAGATGAGAAAAATCAGCTTTTCAGAGAGAGAGAGCTTTGGTTTGGGGACAAGTGAGTATAGTAGGGAGGAAAAGGAGACAGTAGGGGTGACAGCCCATGGTTGATGTCAGGGTCAAGCTGGAGAAACAGCCACAGCAACTGCCTTGCCAATCTCTAGAAGGCGAGAGGGAGGAGTTGACGGGCGACGGGGAAGGAAGAGAGATGATGTTGCAATAAGGCATGAAAAGAGAAGGCATGGGAAAACAAGACATTCCACTAGTCAATGTGCGAACCATTGGCCGTGTGATTATTGCACAAAAGGAGAAGGAGGCAGTGATAGAATAGGAGGAACAGTGGCAGTAACTACCGCTGGGTCAGGTGACAAACTTGAAGGCACAAGTTGTATGCTTTTACAGCATTGGGGAGAAGCCACCTACAACACGTGTTGGTGTTGCCGATGGTACTTCGGCCTCGCTGGTAGCAATGCTGAAGAGGGTAACCAAGAGAAGCCACAAGAAGGAGGCAGAGAACAGGAGAACAAGACTGGGTGACCGCTGACACATCAATAAAGTTCCAGCCATATCTAAATTCTTATCCAATTCTATTAGTTCAACTGATCTGGAGTACAAATGGATACAACATAGATAAAAATGGATACTAGATAGTAGAAATACTATATGCAAATGCAAAACAATATCATTACAAGTTAAGCATTGTAGAATTCTGGTGACAACTACAAAAATGGATAAAAATCTGTTCAGCCATTCTTGTAGGTTTATAAATAATTCTAAGAACTAACCTCCGCATGAAGTTTCTCCATAGGCATCCACTCTCCAGGACCACAAAGATCAGAGAGAACAGTAGCTACAGATGATACAACATCCTTTTCTTCCAACTGCTGAAGCTGAAGATTATCAGCATCTCGATCTACTCGGGATCTTCCTTCTGGCTTCTTCTCTGCAGAAACCAAATCACCGCAATATTCAATAATAACCAAGGCTACAAATTCTGAGACTAATCACGTAGACTAGAAGTTGGAATCAAAGCAAAAGCATAAACAGTTGGGTTAACATGAATAAAGAAAATAAACACAAGTTAGGTTTAGGCAGTATTATGTCTTCACTTCCCATAACTACCATGGAAAAGAATTTGTGTTTGACAGTATTCGAGAGACTTCAGCTTGCCATTATTATTTTTTGTTTATTTCCTCTTCAACAGGATTCCTAATCCTTCCTTAGATAAACTTTTCCATTCCATTGTTGTTTTAATTCATTCTTCATTTCAAAGAAAAGCATTTCATGCTTTAATGATTTTGAAGCCAAAAACTCTTTCTGTTCGGTTTCATTTATTTATTTTCCTCACAGCATTCAATTGGAACAGAAGCATTTGAATAAATCCAAATTAAAAAGTAAGTCTTGACACAAGCTGGTCAATTACGAATTATGATTTTCAAAATGGCACAATAATTTTTCCATCCCACTTTTAAGCTAGTTTGACTCCTTTGACCTATACTTAACCAATAATTACGAAAACAGACCAATTTGAAAATTAAATTTAACCTACTTACATAGCCTCTTACAATACAAAATCGGTAAACTATGAAGAAAGAACATGTACAATTGTTCCCATGCAAGGAAACAAAACATCAAACCACACTATAGATAGTTACTGAGTGAAAATGAAAGCCAAAACCAAGCAACCAAATGTTGTCAAGTGGCCAATAAGAGGAAGCCAAAACCAAAAATCAAGAACAGCGACCACTCATAAATCACCATACTACTGCCTAGTTATTATTCCTTTTATGAAAGGATGAGAAAAAGAGAACAAAAAAAGGACCAAGAGCATACAAGAGTTTGAAGATCTCAAATCAGCAGAAAGAAGGAACTCATCAAGGTGGATGGTATTGCTGGAACACTGTTGAAGTTATGAATTTAAGACTAAGCAATAAGGAAAAGAGAAAGATCAGAGCCAAAAAATATTAAATATATTATTGTTATTAAAATAAAATTAAAAATAAATTAAATTACTATTAAATTATTAAAAGATATTATTAAAAATATAGAGAATAATTACAATTCCTGTTTTAAAAAAAAGGCTCTTGCAACAAAACAGAAATAAAAAATATAACAAAACTTTTTTAGGCCTTGGCCCATAACATGCTATTGGAGATAAATAATAATAATTTTGGGTGATTTAAGAGTGATACCCACTTCCAGACAACAAAAACAAAGGTAGTGACACTCGCAGTTGACCACTAAACAAAAAGAGGAAAACTAAAAACCATTGCCCAATATCATGCTCCCACCACCTACTCACCTATAAAACACTTCCCAGCCATTGACAACCACGGAACCACCCACCCACAGTCCTCAGCCACCATAGAGTGCCTTAGAAGGCAATTGTAGCAAAACAAATAGCGCTTCAGGTGAACAAGCCCAGAATACTACAAAGATGAGGATTGATTGAGAAATGCAGGTCACAGCTGAGAGAGAGAGAGAGAGAGAGGCAGTAACAGGGATGGAGATCAAGAGAGAGCAAGAGAGATATGCTCTTAGGGTTTGGGGTGGCCTGAGACAGATCACAGAATGGGCACTCAACATTCAAAAATGGGATCAGGGCTAGGTTGCTAAACTTGCACGATCGTGATGACTTAACAATCTTACCCGGTGATCCTACCACAATCCCACATGTTTGAGTTACGCAGCAGGATCGGATGATTTTACAAGTTATCTCACGATCCCAGCAACCTTGATTGTTGATGAAATTGAAACAACAATAAATTTAGGAATTGAACGAGACATATATAAAACGTGGAAATGGAAGCAGCATGCAAAGTAGAAAGAGGACAATTAGGGAAATAAAACTGAGGTGCCGCTTACCGAAAATCCTCCACAAATGAAGTGTGAGAATAATTACAAAATGCCAGAGTGGCATTTTGGGAAATGCCACGACAACTTGTCAATATACCAAATTATCTGCATCTAGCCATCTACTCCACCTTTTTCCATTCTGGCTACCAAATATGCCAAATTACCAACTGAACTGACTCAACAATCTCTTCCTTTATCCCCAACCGCAAAGGGAATTTTTCATGATCCTCTTGGTCCCCTCAGCAATAGTCACTGAATCAATGATCTAAAACGAGAATAAATAGTAAAGAGAAATACCACAATGAGACAATATCTTTCTCTAAATGATTTTTATTGAAACTGTGGTTTTCGTAGAGCCCAACGGCATTGGTTGATCCATCAAAACAATCCCAACTAGTGGGATAATATATGGCTGTTGTACAAGGCAAACATACGTAACCACTGTAACATAACCTCCTAAGGAGAAGGATGCACCACTCTAGAGATCTTATAAACCACAAGAACAAGAAAAAGCCATTGCATGTATTACAACACAGTCGCACAACCAAACAAGGGACAACAACAATCTAACCTAGCAAAATTTCTCATCTTCATATAAACACAATTTCAAATAACATAACAAGTCAAGCAAACGAGAAGATCCAAATATAAGATCTCGACTACCTCCTGTTATCCTAAAAAATCCTTTTGGGATTTGTGGTGCTGAAGCACAGCCTTCATTATACGTAAAACCAAGTGATAGTTGATAATGACAAAGAGCAACATTCATTATACTTAAAAAGTTAAAACCAAGTGATAGTTAAAAATACAAAATCGTAGAATGTAGAACACAAATCAACATCAATACCTCAAGAATCTCACAAATCATTACTATTGGAAGAATCTCTAACCGTATGTCGTGGGTCTGGATTTTGGAGGAAAAGAAGGGTTTGTCCATGAAAAGACCTACAATACAAACCCATCCTTCCCCACCCTTTTCACTCCACACCCCAAACTCATTAACATACCCTTAGGGATTTTCACAAGAAGTCAAAACACAGTTCCATGCTAAAACTATCACAAAGCACAGCCTTCATCACACGTAAAACCAAGCGATAGTTGATACCAATGAAGAGCTGCATTCACTATACATAAAAGTTAAAACCAAGTGATAGCTAAAAACACAAAATCTTAGAATGTAGTTGACAAATCGACATCAATACCTCAAGAATATCATAAATCATTACTATTGCAAGAATCTCTAACCGTATGTTCATGATCTGGGTTTTGGATACAAGAATCTGCAAACCCTCCTTCCCCACCCTTCCCTCCAAAACCCAAACTCATTAACATACTATTAGGGATTCTCGCAAATAGTAAAAACACAGTTCCATGCTAAAACTATCACAAAGCACAGCCTTCATTATACATAAAACCAAGCGATAATCGATAACGATGAAAAGCAGCATTCATTATACTTAAAAGTTAAAACCAAATGACAGTTAAACACACAAAATCATAGAATGTAGATGACAAATCGACATCAATACCTCAAGAATCTCATAAATCATTACTATTGCAAGAATCTCTAACCGTACGTTCGTGAGTCTAGTTTTTGGAGGGGAAGGAAGGGTTTGTTCATCACAAGAATCTACAAACCCTTCCTTCCCCATCCTTCCAAACCAAACTCATTAACATACCCTTAGGATTCTCGCAAATAGTAAAAACAAAGATCCATGCTAAAAACTATCACAAAGCACAGCTTTCATTATACGTAAAACCAAGCAATAGTTGATAACGATGAAGAGCAGCATTCACTATACTTAAAACCAAATGATAGTTAAATAACACATAATCGTAGAATGTAGATGACAAATTGACATCAATACCTCAAGAATCTCATAAATTATTACTATTGCAAGCATCTCTAACAGTATGTCTGTGAGTCTGGTTTTGAAGGGCGAAGGTTTTGTCCATCACTAGAATCTACAAACCAGACAAACCCTTCCTTACCTTCCAAAACCCGAACTCATTAACATTCCGTAGGGATTCTCGCAAATAGTAAAAACACAATTCCATGCTAAAACTATCACAAGAATCTCATAATCCAATTATTCAATCACAAAGAAAATCGTGTTATTCGGATCAGGTCATTCAGAACCCTATTCTTGACAACACATGCATCATTCAAAAGATAATTTTACATGCTATAAATCCGATAACCAAATAAACATAATGCCAATTTCAGAACCCATATATCCTTTCAGGCAAACACACCAATCATGCAAAAACAATAATCCAAAACAACCCAATTATCCAGAAATGCAAGGCGAGTAAGAAACACTAACCCAGTGATCCAGCCATCGAAGCCTTGCCGCCAGAGCCCACTCCGCCGTACCCGTAACCTTCAAAGCCATCCCTCCTCCCCTTCTTCCCACTACTGCCCCCGCCAGCGCCAACATCATCTTCATCATCATACTCCTCCTCATAGTACTCCCTCCTCCCCTTCTTCACTACCGCGCCAGCCCCGGCCGCAGCAGCAGAGGCCAGGTGGTAGTTATAATGAGGCACGACTGGCCCTCCGGCTACCCCGGCGACGGAGGCGGAGTGATTGGGGTAGTGGCGGGGGCCGATCGGGCCGCCGAGGATGCTGCGGACGGGGAGGAGGAAGTAGAACTCCTTGTCCCGATCTGGAGGAGGTCCTGGGAGTCGAGCTTGACGGGGGGGTTGCCGGGGAGGTGGAGGACGCCTTCGACGAGGCAGCCGTTCTTGCCGAGCACCTCGAGGGCGAAGCGGCGGCGGGCGAAGTCATAGAAGATGCGGGCGTGGTGGCGGGAGATGTTCATGCCGCCACCCAGGCTTGAGAGGTCGACGTCCACGGTTGATTTCTTGGAGTTGCGCCCAAGAACGATGGAGTAGGTCTGCATATAGTACTCGAAGTCCTCGCCTTGGAGCTTCGCGAAGCCCGCCTCGACGTCGCCGCCGGGAGCTGCGGTTCCCATGGCGGTGGTAGTGGTGGTCGGAAAACGAGAACGGGAGAGAGAGGGAGAGAGGATGGTAATTGGGTTTTGGGAATGTGTGTGAAGAAATGATGGGAAACGTCAATGGGGAGTCATATAATTTGATTCTCGGCAGGGCTTGTTTGGTAGTGCTGTGGCCCTGGGGGTTCTCGAGAATAAAAAACGAAAAAACTGTATTGTTTAGTAAAATAGTGTAAAATTTACCCTTTCAATAAAGAATATAATTTTTCGGAAACTATATTATAAAGGTGCTATTGATATCTAAAATAAGAATACCTTTTGGTCTAGAATTCAGCATAGAATTGGAGTTTAGAAGTGGAATCGGAGGACTCAATCTCAATTTTCATGTTTTAAGTAATATCTAAAATGGAAATTATAATTATAATTACATGTTCAATTCCATATAATTCAAAAACAATTAAAATAAGCTCTTTTTAGTTCCGAATATCTTAGGAATTGTTAATTGCATGGCTCATTCAATATCTCTTTCCCAATTGAAGTATGTATAGTTTTCTCTTTTTCTTTATTATTTTGTAACAATCATATTCCAATTCTATAGTAAAGTTAAATATAAAATTTAAAATTTCAAGTCAATTCCATAATTGAAATTGAAATCAAAATTCTATATTACAATTTCAATTTCAACATCTAAACTAACCTTAATATAGATATTAAAGAAAACAATTTCTACTTTTATTGTCATCAAAGAAAGTATGTAATAGTCTTTTAAATATTAGGAAGTACAACTAACTTCTGAAAAGTATCACATGAAATATTCTTAAAAACATCTCATTAGATTCTCTCAAAAGCACAATTGGCTCTCAAAAGGAGAGAGCAAAAGCTCCTCAGCTAAAAGTTGGCTTATTTTTTTATAAGTTGAAGCACTTATTTGAAAACACTACTAAATCAACCCTAAGTCATTCATTATAATGGATTTTTTAATAGGTCTTTAATAGCATTCAATAAATAACTAAAGGAATTGACTAAATGAAAATTTTCATAACCTTTTAATGATGCATTAAATGCATTAAAAATATTTTAAAATTCTACAATTTTTATCAATATTAAATGCTTTGGGTTTTGGGGGGCTACTTTGGTGAAGCGCTAAAAAAAATCACCTATGAAGCTCTAATGTGGCATCAATAAGATAAAAAGTATGTGTGTTAATGGACCCACAAATTATTGATTCAAAGGAATGGTTTGAAAATTCAAAATAATATTAAGTATTGTGATTAAAGTTAACAAAAGATTATTTTACAAAAAAAATAAATGAAACAAGAAAAATAAAAGTTTGAGCCCAGTCTCAAGTTCTACCACCATCAAGGTGCTTCTCCTTCCTCCCACCTCACTCAATTCTTCCTTTCTTTTTTTCTTTTGCATGACGATCAATTGAATTAATATATGTGGGTTTGCAATTGGGGCAACATTAAAACCCAAATAAAGATTTCGTTTAGGTACACTGATAAGTGGCATTTATGCTAGTTATCTTGCTTCTAATTCTTAGCTTTTTGCATGGTTTAATTGTTATTGATGTGAATAATTAGGATTTTAACTTGTGCATCATTGTGCATGTAATACCTAGTATACACATATCGCAGACAAGTTTTATACGACCTTAGTTCTCCAAAGACCCAGGCAAGTCCTGGAGTTCTCTAAGTTTGGACCTACACCTCCTTGGAGGGCTATCTGTAAAGTCACATTCTTGGGATCAAAAGTCCCGGTAATTGTTCCTAGAGAAATGAGTTGAACGGTGACTTAATGAATTATACTAAACATTTAAATGTTTCGTTTTTAGCCCATAAGTTTAGAAATCTCTAAAACTTTCGGATTTGAACTAAAACCCAAAATTTGGATTTTGATTTGTTAGGGTTTTGATTTTTTTGATATTTTGTTTGAATCCAAATGGGGGGTATTTTCTTATTTACATTTATGTTTTAAAGTTAATGGAAGTAATAAATAAGTGAGATACTCAGAAGCTATGTGACAAGAATTATGCAGAAGTTGAGTTTTTCTCACGCTATAACGGTCACAAATGCATTTCATGGTTGGTGGTCTGAGGACCGCTATAACGGTCATAAGTGCACAGTGGAAGGCGCGTTACGCCGCTCGCCGCTAGCAGTCCCCTGGAGCATGAACGGTACTCAGAATGATGTCGTTCCATTTTCAGCCATTCTTTTAAAAAACCCCTACTCCTCCTTCCCCATTCTCTTTGAACCAAACATCCTTACCCTCATTCTCTCTTTTCTCTCATTTGCACTCAAATCTAGCTCCTCCAATTATCAAAGGTATGTTTATGTTGATAGATTTTTGTCTTTTTTCTTCCATTCCTTCATAATCTTGGATTGTATTTGGTTATTTCTCTCGTTGTTGTTAAGTGGGTGTTCCCCCAAAGTTGTTGGTGTATGTTTAGAGTAATCTAGGAGCATCCATAGATTTTTTATAAGTTTTATGGTTGTAATGACATTGGTGCATCCCTCCCCAGAGTTCTAGTGGTGTTGGTGCTTCGGTTCCGCCCTCCAGGTGAGTGGATTTGATCTCATGGCCTTATTTTGGCCATCCTATAAATTATTTCTAGCATCATAGAGTGATTAGAAACTATTTTCTTGAGTTTTATCATGAATTAAAGTATTTAATTGCATTCCATGTAGATTGAGAATATATTTGAAACTTAGCTTGAAAATCTACGTTTATTAAAAAATATGGGACCATTATGGAATTAAGTTGATATTATATGAGTTATTCCATGATCTTAGAAGTGATTTTGATAATGAGATATTAGTATGGCTAATGAAAGGATATATATAAAGTTTATGTTCAATTTTTAATAATTGAGAATGGTTGAACTTAGAACACATAGAACTCCCCTTTTATGATTCCAGTTGATTTAGATTAAGAAATTACTAAGAGAAACGGAGTGAGTTAACGGGGGTTATCCGTTAACCTTGGTATACCATGGCTCGTGAAGGGCATTTATCCACATGATTAAAGCAATCCAGAGGAACACGGTTTGCGAAAGGGAAGATCTCAATTAAGGGCTCATGTTCACGAGGGACTAAGTACCCACCATTTAGTTATGGATAGTCTGTTCTTTAAGTAATTATTAAAAAGGCAAAGATGAATTGTTCGTACTACATAATTTATATACCAAGGATTTATGAGCCTGCATTATTATTTTTATTGACTTCATTCTTGTCCCATGTATGGTTATGAGTGAGGATCCACACTAAGTTTTGTAGCAAAACTCACCCTTTCTTCCTTTTTCCATAGATATAGGTGTAGCTCAGGATCTTCCTCCCTCTCCTTCTCAGCATTAGATATCATTATTTGGGTGAGCTTCACATTGTAGTGAAGTCTTTGGGTCATTATAGAGTGTTCCAGTGTGACGGGTAAGGTCCGGATCGTAGATTTATATTTTGCATTTTGATATACTATGATTCTTTTATATTTAAACGTATATCATCCATGGTATCTTTTGTATTTGAGCAACTCAATTGAATTGTATATCACAATTACAACATTTCAGATTTCATTTATGGTCAGTATGAGATTTGAGTTATGATTTAAATTATATTTTATGAATAAAACATGCATACTATACGCGTAGCAATTACGGCTTACGTGGGATGAGATTCCCCACGTGTTATATAATCCAAATTGGGTCGTAAAAGTGCATCTTGACAAAAATCATTGACTATTGTCCTGATTTTGAAATAATTATTAGATTGAGCATATTACGTTTAACATGTCTCTTTGAGTATGGTTTTTGTATACAATAGCTTTGAATTGAGTGTAAAATGTCAAGAACAAGAGCTGGAAATTCTCTAGAAGGAGCTTGGAGCAAAAAAGGAGAAAAACATAGAAGCTCACTCTAGAACTGAGCTTCAAAGATCTAGCTCAAGGCAACGCTCTCAAGGCAAGGCGCGTGCTCATTTTAGCACTACAATGCTCGTGTGACAATGGGATTCCAGATAATTAATATGTTTTTGGGGCCCCACTTTGGATTATTTTAGAGAGCAGTATTTAAGGGATTGAACACAGACTTTTACTCTAGTTTTGATTTTAGTCTTTGGTTGTATAGTTTAGGCTAGGTTTCTCTCTCTAATTCTCTTTCTTCATCTCTCTATATCTTCTTCTCTACTTCTTCTCTCTTTAGGATTTCAATAGGGGAATTGATTTGTTCTTGGGGATTGTGGCAAGGATCCTTACTATTATTTTCATGTACTATTTTATTTCCATTGTTGTAATTCTCTAGGGATGAAGGAGTAGATTTTCTTACTAGTGTAAGGGTTTCCGGATAAATTGGAATGAGGTTTGAGACCCTTTTTAATATTGAACGTATTAGTTTTCTCAATGTTCTACACTTCTATTCTTATAATTATTATTGTGATTGTTAAAATTTTATTAGGATAACTAAGTTGGCAATCATCATTTAGGGAAACCCTTTAGGCATAAATTGATAGATCCATTGGTTTATATTTGGGAAAAACATTAGAATCAATCTTCGATTGGCAGTTAGGCTATAGCTACTAGTATCTTAAATCACTGTAATTTCTAAATAAATTGAGATCCGTTTATTAGTTATTTGCATTAGTCAAATTCTAGAGGTAGATCGATCACTAGTAGAATTACTAGTAAGTAATTACTAATAGCCACTAATGTAATCAATATTTGGCAATGATAATTAATTCTAATCCTAGAAATAACTTGCACTAGTGCCTTTTATTATTGCTTAATTCCAAATGTTTTCAATTGCTTTGTTTTAATTCTTTAAAACCCTAATTCACCCAACTAAGTGCCTTTTGCTATATTTTTTGTTCAACTTAGCGTAAAATAACTTTCAATTTGAGGAGGTAGTGACAACTTTTGTCATACACTCAACAAGAATAACACTCAAAGTGCTTAGCTTTTGCTCGATGTTCTAAGAGGAAACTTCGCTTTCTTTTAAACTTGATTGGGAGGCCATTCTTGGTCACCCATGTCCACTCTAGTGGTGAAATTGAGTTGGAGGAGCCAAGGTCCATGACTCGCAGTGAGATCAATGGGTATCGACTGATGCATCTCCTTGATTCTTCTAGGGATTTAAGGGCCCAAATTGCAATTATGTGAGTTGAAGCTGTACATCCTCCATGAGGGTCATGATCATCCAACTTAGGGATGTTAAAACAAAGTGCCTGAGTGGATACAACCCACCATGAGCGAGTTTTTCTTTACTTTTCTCTTTTATATTTCTACATTTTATTTATTTTTATTTTAGTTTTGAGTTTAGCATCATGTTTTATTTTTATCTATGTCTTACACCTTCCCTTTGACACCTTAGAGATTACATGCATAGGCTTACGCCACATGCACTATATTGACTTGCTTGGCATTGACTTTTATTTTGTATTGCATGCTTAGTGATTCAGTGTATTGTTTGGATTGAGTACATGCACTTTTACTTGTGAGATTTTGAACCTCTTTGATTGGACTATCATGTACCATCCTTGTTTATTCATGTGTGTTTCCCTCTCTGGACATTCTAGAACTTGCTTAGGGTCTTGTTTGAAAATATGTTTCTATGCGCATGCTTGAATATGATTGAGGCATTTTTCTTGTTTTTAGCCACTGTTTATATAGCCACCCTTTTCATCTTACCATTGTTTAGCCTTTTTGAGCCTTATTGCCCATCCTTTTATTTTAGCACATCCTTAGCCAAAATTGAAAAACGATGAATATTACCAACCTTTTAGGCTTAGGAGAGCTTTTGCACAATTCTTGTATGTGCTGGAACATAAGTATGGGGGAAGGACAATGTGTATCCAAAAATTTAACAAGTGGCACACTAAGAGAAAAAAAG
>JAMLFY010000710.1:0-25299 GCA_030441495.1 Dalbergia oliveri
TGTTTACTCCAAAGTCCTTCTAAATGCATCCTGCTAGTTTCTGAATGTCTTATTCCATAAAAGTTTTTGAATGACATCAAACTAATCCAAGTAAAAACTAAATAGAAACTAATATTTTCCTTGAGATGATGACATAAAATTAAACATTTTCATGATTAGAAAGTATACATGAACTTGAGATATATGATCAACCAAACTTCCTCGAAGTCATTCAAAGCTTGAACTTCCTTTCTGAATTGCAAGAAGATATGATGAAATAATGCTTTCTTGATGAAAGCATTTGAAGCCATCAGAAAGCAAATCACACTAGAAGGATGCCATCAAAAAGCCAAATTCTCCAACAAAAAGATTCGCTTCTCTCAAAGGATACCCTAGAAAGTTATCATGGTCAAAAAGACTCATGTCTGAGGAGGAAAAGCCAAATTTGATATACATTTTTGCAAGTCAAAAAATAGAAAAGCATATCACCAAAGGGTGCTAGTGCACACCTTTTGCAAATCTAACATGTTTGCTACATATTGGGAAATATGAATAGTGGAGATAGAAAATCTTTTACAACACAAAAACAAATAAAGCAATAGCTACAAAGTACAAAAGAAACATTAACAACAAGCAATTGTAAGATCTCAAGATGCCTATATAAGCCTTGAAGAAGAATGGATTAGATAATGTTAGTTGGTTGAACACTCTTTCCTACGATCCTTCTCTTTTAAGCTTTACTTTCTAAAGCCTGTATATGTTTTATGAAGAAATTTTTTTCAACCTTCTCATAAGTTTAATCTTTTCTATCCTCTTAGAGAGTATGTGAGTAGCCACTTTAATTACATTTCATTGTATATCACAACCCAAGCATTAGAGTGAGGATGTTAAACACTTAAATCATTTTCATCTCAAATCATTTGTATCCTTAACACTATAGCAGTCAACTTTTTATTTTGGAGAAGCTAGGACAACAATACTGATTCCTATTAGCTTTGAAAAGCTGTAAAATATATATATATACTTAGATAGTGAAAATCTCAACTTGTTGGGACTAAACGTAACCTTTCTATTACAAGTCAAGCCAAGATAAATAATTGTATAATCCTTCTCTTCCCTTATCTTTTACATTATGATTATATAACTTATCATCTCTTCTTTCAAATCACCCAAATATGTTTTTCATCATAAAGTAATCTTGTTTTTAGAATATAAAATCAAGTTCTTGAAGAGAAACCTAAAACCAACATTTAACCTCATTATTTTCACCATCCAAGTCTCAAATGACTTGACAATAGTTGCTTGAAGATTTTAGGTTTGAAAAAGTTTTTAGAGACACAAGTCAAACCCCCTTTCTCATGTCTCTTTAGCTAACTACATCACATAATTATTAATTATTGAATTAAAAATTGTTAAAATGTCAACAAAATATTTATATTTTAATATTAATTATCATATAAAAATAAGGGATAAATGCATTTTACCCCTAAATTTTAGGTCATGTGCAATTTACATCTTGACTTTTCAAAATGTGCATCATGACACCTGAATTTTCCAAACTATGTAAAAAAACTCCTCATTATGATTTTTGCAACTAATAAGGTAAGATTTATATGCACTTAACCCCTGATGTTTCTAATTTGTGCAACTTACATCTTATCTGTGAATCCTGCGTGCAATTAACCTTCTAATTTTTTCATTGTGTGCAACCAACACCTGCTATAACTTAAACTTTTTGGAGGGTTTTTTACACTATTTGAAAAGTATAGAGTTTTTTGCACAATTTAGAAAGTTAAGGATGTTGTAATGCATGTTTTGAAAAGTCAGGTTTAAATTGTATATGACCTAAAATTAGGGGTGATAAGGGGTATTTATGCCACTTATCATGCTACCAAACCTTATCCTTTTGCATGAGTTTTACTAAGTTATTGATGCAATTAATAAGGATTTTGATTTACTCCTCATTGTGTGATTTTAATAGAATTATTGGCTTTTTCATTGATTTTGGAATAATTTGTAATTACACCCTATTGCATTTGACTTATCTCTTTGAGTATGATTTTGTGCATAGGAGCATTGGATCAAAAATGTCAAGAACAAGGTTGGAAACTATTGGGAAGAATTTGGTAGCAAAATAGAAGAGTTCTTGAGCTCATTTGAGCACAATTGCAAAAATTATTGTAAGAGAAAATATATATCTCTCTACGGAAATTAATTAAGACATATAAAGATGTTTTGGAAAGCTCAAGAAGTCCTCTATAACTTTTATATTTAGCTCAAAACTCAGTTCCAATAGAATCTTAGTGAAAATTGAGTTACAAGATTAAATGTTGCTGATGTTCTGATGTTGTCCAACTTAACCTCCAGTTAGTATTTTAGCAATATCCGAGCTACAGATGTCCAATTGAGGTGATTTTAGTGGCGTTGGAAAGCTTATTTAAAGGGCTACAATCGTTGTTTCTAGTGCCAAGGAAAAATTCAATTTTTTCCAGCGCTACAGCGCTCAACAGCACCCTAAAATGATTTTTATTAGACAACTCACTACAATCACTCGTACAATAACACAAAATAGCTCATTTAATCTATTTTTGGGCCTCATTTTGACCCATTTGAGAGAGCAGTATATAAAGGATTGACACAGATTTTTACCCTAGCTTTTTACTCAATTCTAGACTCACTTTTAGGTGGCCACTTTTAGTGGCTATTATTCTCTTTCTACATTCTCTCTTCTTCTCTCTTCTCTCTTTTAGGAATTCCATTAGTGAAGGCATTTTATCTTGGAGATTATGGCAAGGATTGTTGCTATTATTTTTAGGTTCCCTTTTATCTTCATTGTTGTAATTCTCCAAAAATGGAGGAGTAGATTTCTTTACTAATGTAAGGGTTTCCGGATGGATTGAGATGATGTTTGAGACCTTTTTGATATCAAATGCATTGGTTTTTTTAATGTTCTAGTTTCTATTACTATAATTATTGTGGTGATTTCTATAATCTTTATTAGGATAACTAAATTGGCGATCACCATTTAGAGAAACCCTTTGGGCATAAATTGATAGATCTATTGGTTTATATTTGAGGGAAAACATTATAATTAACTTTCTGATTGTTAGTTAGGCTATAGCAATTGGTTCATTAAATTAATGTGATTTTTAAATAAATTGAGATCTCGTTTAATAGTTATTTGCATTGATCAAATTCTAAAGGTTGATCGACCACTAGTAGAATTGTCAATAATTTATTACTAATAGCCACCAATGAGTTTAATATTTGGTCAATGATAATTAATTTCCAATCCTAGGAATACCTTGTACTAGTGTCTTCTTCACTGTTGCTATTATCTTTTAATTTTAATTGCTATAATTTCATTCTCAACTAAGTGTTAAAGCCTCCTTGAGAGACAACTTAGATTGTGTCATTTACTACATTTTTTTGTGCAACTTAGCATTGAAATAATTTCTAATTTGAGGAGGTAGACAACCTATTCTTAGGGGATATAATGCATTTAACCCTAAAAAAATTAGGTCATGTAATTACCTTATAACATAAATCTACTTTGATATATTAGCTATATAAGAATGTGTTTGGATAAGATGTTTTTGGGTAAAACTCACTTTTTTCACCCAAAAAATCATTTTTGTATATTTGTACAATTTTTTAAACATAACGGTAATCTCAAAATATGTGTGTGTGTGTGTGTTTGAACTTTTTATAGAAGCTAAAAATGTAGCTTTTGAAAAAAAAATTGTTTTCAATTTTTTTTTGTTATATATAAAATTTAAGTTTCATAATAACTTTTCAACAAAATCCTTATTTTTTTTAATTTGTGACAAAACTCTCATTTTAACCCCTCTTAAATTTCAAGTTGAGAAATTGATCTCAATAAAAAAAAAATGTAAATTGGTCCCTCATAATTGAATCGTAGGAAAATGGTCCAAAAAAAAAATACTCAAATTGGTTTCTGCATAATTAAATAGTAAACTTGGTCCAAAAAAACAAGAAAAAAAACCTCCTAAATTAGTCTTTAAAAAAATAAATTGTTAGACAAGTTTGTCTTTTTAGCCTAATTTAATAGAGGGACTAATTTGTTCGACCATTTAATTTTACAATAATCAATTTATTTGACTATTTAATTTTTATAAGGACTAATTTCAAAAAATTTTTTAAGGATTAATTTATCGATGATTCAATTTTATCAATCTATTCTTTAGAAAATTTGAAACAAACACACCCGAATCTTTTCATTCAACCGTTTCATCATCAGTGGGGTCACTAATCCTGTGACTCAGTCCTCTTATTACGTAATTCCAATCCAAGCTATTCAAATATATTTCCAACTTGTGTGAGTATCTTTTTCTTAGGTCAATATTTTGATAATTGTTGTTTGGACAAAAGTTCACCAGTGGAAGATTCGAATCAACCCATAATTATTAGGGAGTCAAAAAGTGTATTTGATATATTTTCTTAACAATTAATTTAAAAGATCTCTTAATTTAAAATTTTCAAATCCGGCTGCAAGATCACTGGTTAAAGATAAAAAAGTATCTAGCCACTCTAATCCATCATGTATTGATAAATTGTTTAAAAAACTATTTAATACATATGACTGACATTTTAAATTAAAAGAATTTTTTAGATACACTAATTAAAATGTCTCATCCACTCACGCTTAAATCCCAGTTGGGGTTATCCTAATATAAAAACAAGACAAGATTTCTAAATTTGTCCTTATGTATAGGGAGATAAATTAGTCTCTCAAAAATTTAAAATTTTAAATTTGTCTCTTATATTTCAAAAATGGGAGATTGGTCGTATAGTTTTGTATAATATACAGAGGAACTAATTTGTTTTTTTTTAAAAATATGAGGCACTAATTTAAAATTTTTAAATTCTGATGGATTAATTTATTCCCAATTACATTTATGACAACCCAATTTGAGCATTTAAAGAAGAATCTCTAGTGGCACCAAGTTTCAGTCCACAGCCTCCGGTTTTACATTATTTACTTTCTTTCTCCTTTCCTTTCTTTTTTTTCTTCTTTTGGTTTGATATTCTCCACACAAGGCATCAATGAAATGACAAAGAAACATTGTTAATTTGTATTCTAACTTACGAAACCAGGTGCTTGCACACAGGAAAAGACACAACACAAAACCACACTTCAGATCAAATAACAGACGACCTTTTTATCTCTAGGCTTATATTTTCCTACTTGCATAAACGATTAGGTAAGACTGGCCTTGTGAGTTTGTTTTTCGTTTTGGTTTTTCCTTAGCTAGTTTGAATTTGGTTTATGTGCTTTTAAATTACATTTATTTATTAGATCATTTTGTATTAATTGTATTTATGTCTTGACCCATGATGAACCACTTATTTTTAAATTTAGCAACACTAAAAATGTGGTTAAAGTGACCTCAAAAGTGTGTCTAATTAAGAGCACCTCCATTGGTATGAAGCAGCATCCCATCCCTGGCAGCAACAGTGGCCAAACGGGCGCAAGCGTTGGAAGTGATTGAAGGGAGACGGGGCTGGTGACGTCCTCTTAACAAGGACTCAAATACTCCAATCCAAGTGTGCCAAGTGTCAATTTTGACAATATTTTTTGTCCAAACAAATATAAAATTGAAATATCTGGATTAAGTTCAAACAATGATATCAATGTGTTAGACTATTCATCATGTTTGATAAATTTCTAAATGATCATGCTCCAGAAGTAAATTACACTTTTAATGGCAATAATTATAATATAGGTTACTATTTAACAGATGGTATATCTCCTAAGTGGATAACATTCGTTAAAACAATCCCACGACCACAAGGTGATAAGCGAAAATTTTTTGCACAATATCAAGAATCACAAAGAAAGGATGTAGAGCGAGCATTTGGAGTATTGCAAGCTTGATTCACAATCATACGTGGCCTGGCACGATTTTCAAAGAAGAATAAACTCCGTGCATAATGAGAGTCTGCATCATAGTGCATAATATGATTGTTGAGGATGAGAGAGACATATATGCAGGTAACTTTGATCAGCTTCCTCTTATGACGATGTAGATAGTGACATATCATGAGGAGTTAGGAGAGGAAAACTTTGCTCCGATATGAGAGATTTATCTAAATGAATGTCTAACTTCATGATAAATAAAACATCGACAGCTAAAGGTAGACTTAATGAAACATATATGACAATTCCATAATAACCTCAAGTATAGTTTTTAGTAATATAATATTTCAATTATGCATCATTGTTGGTCATATTTTATTTTTTTGCATTGTTATTATTAATCATATAATTTTTTTAAATATATTGAAGGCTTATTTTAGTTTCAATAATGCTTGTTTGAATTTTTCACATTTTAATTTTTTTAAAAATTTACACAATATTTATTTATAATTTAATTTACTAAACTCTTATTTAAAATTTAAAATATTTAAAATTTTTATTTTATTTTTTAAAATAAAAAAAAATTGCATAATACAAGGTATTAAAATAAATTATTTCATAATAATATTAATTTTTCTTTTTTAAATTTAAAAACAAACATGTAGGATCTAAATGGGACCAAAGTTGGTCCTACAATTAAAGAAGAGATGGTCACTATGAATCTTTATTTATCTTTTTATGATATTTTAATGATGTGCCCTTGATAGGACACAATTGGATATGCTCTAATATAACTGCCCCTTTCCCCAAACTGCAGCCGTGGCTATGGACAACCCCGGTCAATTCATCCATCTTTTGTAATCTCCCAGTTGCCCTAAAATCTAAATGACGTCCTATCCTCTAGACCTCTAATCCGCTATTTTTGTTTCACACCCAACTCTTTCTCTCAGGTTTTTCCCTATCGTGTCTCTTTCTTGTTTTTTGATTGGGATGATAATAATATGAACAAAATGTACCTCAAAAAATATGTAAAATAATCACTGAATTCAATTTTTATACTGTTTTATTATGACGATAATGATGTAGGTTGTATCTGAATTACTTTTTTTCTTAAAGAGATTATTCTAATATATTTAATAAAACATTGCAAAGTTGAACACTTCGTTAATTAAATTATCAAAAAAGGGTATTTTAAACAAATTAATAAATAAATTTATTAGGTGAATGGGAATAGCCAAAAAAAATGACTAATATTCACTAAGCTCGTCGAGGAATCTAGGAAATTTCGACATGTAACCCACCACATTGGATGGTTCAACCTTCCAAAATTGGGCCACCAAGTAGCAACATCCAGAATTCAACTTAGAATAAATTTGTGATGTTTTGGGTTGAGAAATAATACCAGGTGGAAAATGTAGGAATATAATTCAATGTACAGAAAGAATATAACACAAGACCACGGGCGAAACAAAATGCAAGATCATGCAAGCACTGCGATTCTCAGAGCATCTATGTAATTGCCATCTACCATATAAGAGCATGCTGAAATATTTGAATATATTATAAAATTTGAATATATCCATTACTATAAATCTAACAAAATCTACTATTATAATATTTGAGGATCATTTCATAAAAAATATTACACGTATCTTTCATAAGAATTTTAGGGTATACGTGTTGTTCATATAGCTGTTTAGAATCCACTTTTTTTAATATTTATGTCTACAAATTTTTTGAACTTAATTTATAATTTAATTATTAATTATTAATAAAATCAAATATTATAATCATTATATATTAATGAATCAATAAAATTAGAATCATTAAAATTACGATTTATAATTAAAAATAAGAATTATTAAGAATGGAAAAAAATATAAAATTAAGAATCATTAAAAAAATAGATTATATATAAATATATTGGGGTGATAAAAATATGAATTGTGCCCATTACAATAAAAAACTGTGTGATATGAAAAAAATAAAAAAGGGAAATGCCTTCATTTTGATATGCCTTTCACTTTTCCTGCAAATAACTATTTGACATCTTCTATTTGTTTGGATGCACAAAAAACTCAATTATTGAGAATAATTAACAATGAAAGAAATCTACTATACCCTGGAAATTATTACATGTGTCGTTTCATATAGTGATTTAGGTTTACGTGTCATTTATATGGTGATTTAAGTCCTATCTTCTCAATCTTTATGTCTAAAGATTTTTTTGAACTTAATTTACAATTTACTTATTAATTATTTTTCATATGAAATAAAATCAAATATTACAATCATTAAAGAATCAAATATTACAATTATTAAAGATTATAATTTGCACTAAGAGAGGATCCATGTCAATAAAATTATGATTTTCAATTAAAATTAAGAATCATTAATAACCTCACATTATGAGGGTAATATAAAAAGTTAAAAAGAAAATATTTTCAAAATAAATAACTTTAAAGATCAGCATATTTTTAAGCTCTAAAGAAAACGGTCATGTCAAATTGTTAACGAATTGTTAATTGGTTGATTTTGATATGATAATAATTCAAAATTCAATTTCTACCAAATATATTTATTAATCAAATATTTAAGACTCATTATAATACTAATATGATAATTTATTCTTAATCAAATATGATAATAATTGATATAATAGTAATATTTAAAACTCATTACATAAAAAGTCTTCTATATGTTATTCATAAAAAAAATTATGCCCCATCATTTCATAATCTTAATATTTAAACTAAGTTTTGAAATTTAATTTACCTCCTAATTATTAATTATTTTCAATCATATACTTATATCTCTCCACCGTTAACAAAAGTAATATAAAAAAATTATAATTGAATATATTATACCATAAAAGTTTTATACTATATAATTATAGTATTAATGATAACAAAGCTATTATAATTATGTTATAAAAATATTACAATTAACAATAAATATATTGATTATATTTATTATAATTATGGATTATAATGATAGGATTAATTATAATAAAAACATTATAATTATAATAATTAATGATAACAAGAAAACCTTATCACACCTTTATTTTTTTAATTATCTTTATTGAATTTGTATATTATATATATATATATATATATATATATCATTTTTAATTTGGATTATATTGTATTAGTAGTATTTGTTATTATGGATAATTATGTTTTGAAAAATATTTTTAAAATGTTTTCCTTTTTGAAAATTTTTTAATAAATCCATAAATATCAGATGGATTCAAACCTCCACGTGAAATGAGGAATGAGGACTAATAATGAGGATGAGAATAAGATGGAGGCAAAATTCTAAATGTGGACAAGATTAGGGAGAAAGTTCTCAACTTCAAATTGAAAATCATATATATATATATATATATATATATATATATATATATATATATTTATGACTTGTTGCAACTTGAACATTCCAACCTATCAATTTCATAAGCTTTTCATACTAATTTTTTTTGAAAAAAAACTTCAATTTTTCAACATTAAAATATTTTAAAAATTGTTCCACAATTTACACTTCTTTGATAATAATACTAAATATTTATTAATTTTTAAGAAATTAAATATTTACATTACTTTTTATTGAAAATAATATTATAATTGATATACTGCTCTAATAATTGAGATAGTGTAAATAGGATTATATATGATTTTTTACTAATTATTACACGTTAATTATAACATATATTTTAAAATTGATATTTTAATTTATTAAAAGAATATACAAGGAAATAACATGTAATTGAAATCATAGAAATTAAATTTATTTTTTATTTTTTATTAATTAGAAAATATATTTTTATGTTTTTATAAATTAAATATTTTAATTTAGTAAAAAGATATAAATGGCTATGGATGATAAAAAAAACATTGAAAGTGGGTACACGCAAGAATCACCCACAATAGGAATGAGATTAGGACATATTTTGTCTTCATAGACAATCAATAAAGGTGAAGTCTCTTTTGTTAAATAGGGACGGAATAACACACTTTCATTTTTTCAATTATCTTTTATTAGATTTATATTATGTATGCATTTTTAATTTTAGTTTGAATTATGTTGCAATAATAATATTTGTTATTATAAATATTTATGTTTCCAATTGTAAAATATTTTTCAATTTTTTCTCTTTAAAATTTGTTAATAAATCCCTAAATACTAGGATTAAAAATCCTTGCAGGAAATGGAAAATTGGAACCCATAAGGGAAATGAGATAAGAGACAAAATTCTTAACAGCGACGAAAGGTGTGGAACATATCCTTTTTTCATGAATACACATTATCATCATATAAATAGCTCATGATATAGTAAAATTCTAGCTATTCTTTCTTTATTTAATAATTTCAACTTTTAAAATGTATAAAATTTTCATAAAATAAACTTTTTATTGTTAATTATAGATCATCTATCGAGATATTTTCAATTTTATAAACATGATATTTAAAATAAGATATAAAATAGAATATCACATTTATATTTTATCCATTTATTTAATTATTTAACTTACTTTTAAAAGAAATTTATACACTCAATTTTCTATAAGATATATTTAAATAAATTATTATTTATTTTCAATAATGATTAAAAAATTATTTTTTATTATCTCCCCATACATTACACAAGTCAAACAACTAATTATAATAAAAGAACAACCCAATACGAGACTCCACCTAATAGGATATAAAGAGAGTAAATGCACTTAGCCTCAACTACCTCCAAGATTTGGACCATGACATATAAGTCACAAAATATCAACCTTACCATTGCAAGGCTCACCCTCTGGGTCTAACAAAATTGTAATTGTAATAAACCATAAAATTACGGTCGCGTTTAGAATTAATTGATACTAGCAAGAGTCTTTGACATGACTGAATGCAATTAATAACAGCTTGAATATCAAAAAATAAATAAATAAAGCTTCCATGCGAACAAGCAAATCTAAGAGTGCACCAACAGTCACCTAGACTGCGTCCACTAAAGTGTTGCAAATGCCCTCCCAAAAAGCTCAAGAGGGCCACAAAAGGTTATAGTTGAAACCTAGTTATAGTCGATGCTTATGATTTTTGCAATACCTGGAAAAAATCTAGGCCTAGCATATTTAGCTGCTCAACCGAGTGGCAACTAGATAAAATTTCATATGACGTATAGATAAATGGTTACACCATGGAAAACATTACTGTCAAAAATTAAATAATAGGCAGTAACCCAGTTCAAATGTGGTCCTCCATAATCAACAACGCATCAAATCAATTCAAATGGGTGCACTTATCGAGGTGGTGGAGGCGGCAGGTTTGACTTTGCAAACCCCACCCATGCAACAATGCCAACAGCCAGAATTATCCATCCAAATATGTCATACTTCAGATCACTGCTCTTCTTTTTCTTTTGAGTCTGAGCAAAACAAATAAATAAATAAATTAGGAGAACAATGAGTACAAGTCAAATATAAATATCAGAGTTTCTATCTACATATTAGCAATCTTCTTGAATTTGATTTATGTAGCAAAAGAAGACTGGCACCATGCAGGTATTAAGAAATAAACAGTCTAGCTTCCAACAAAAAACAGTCAGAAGAAACATTTATCGCAAGAGCTGACTTAATAAAATATTAGTTCTTTTATTTAAGGAATGAAAATTAGCCAATAACATCCCTTTCAACTTGTGAATTCACAGCCAAATCCAATCCATCTCAAAACCCATAGCCCACGCATACACTAGTGAGAGTGAGGATGTGAGGTAACCAAATCCGTACAGAATCAATTTGATGGAGCCATATATAACCTATGAACCCATTCTATAAACCTAAGCCAACTATTTCTTCGTTCTTCACAATAAAGCACAAAGTTATCACAGGAAAGAATAAACACTTGGAAAACATTAATTTTCAACGGCACAATATCCAATCAGTAAGCTCCCTTTTTTCACAGTGCAAGAAAACTCCTTGAATGTACCTCAATCAGAGAACACTTCACCTATGGACGAACAGTTAGACTTGAGTTACTAAATCTCAGCTCAAAATCAATCCATTAACAACTTAGAACACACACCAAGGGTGCTAAAAGTTAAGGGAAAAAATCATAAAATTACATTAACTTAAAAACAACCACAAGTTAGAGAGAGCGAATGGAAACATTATAATTTCTGAAGTACCAAAAAAAAAAATTACCTTTGTACCAGAAGAAGAAGAAGGTCCAGCTGTTCCAGTTGACTGCTGCTGCTGCTGACCAAATCCATGCTTATGAATTTCTACATGCAGCTCAGGAGCCTTAAAGAAGGTGTTAGTGATTAGAGTGGTCAGTAGCCAGTTTGAGAACATGGTGAACATTTTATTAATGAAAAAAGAGGCAAGGGGTGAATAACATTATTATTATTAGCAAGCTAGCCAAAAAAGAGGAAGGAGTGAATGACATCATTACCGACAACGATGCCAACAGAAGGGAAGGAGTGATTGGGAAAAAAAGAAAAAAGGAGGGAGGAGGGGGGTACCCTCCAAAAACACCAAAGAGCAGAAAGCAGGAAGAAATACCAAAAGGAACAGATCAGAGAATAGCCCAATTCCTTTGTGAAACAGATAAACATAACAAGGCCAAAACAGGAATAAGAGGGTAAAATTGAATTATTAGAATTTCAGGAAAAACAATTCAATCAATCAGTATGTCTATATTCATCAATTGAATATGTCGAGGATCCTACAACAATCATGGATCAGGCATGTCCTTATAGTGGTAGCCATAATCCAAAGGTCAAACCAGAGTCTCATACCATTGTCATATTAACTGCTGATATCAGAATCATTTTACAAGATTCCTCACAAATTGGTTCGATAAAAGTTTCGACACAAACCACAGCACCCAATATTAGCAGGGCTCCCAATTCAGGGCTGTGAATACATCATCAATGTAATATAAAGCTTTCAGATTTAAAAATAAAAACTGGTGCCACAAAAATTTGAAAAATCCAAAAATTCTCTCTTGCCACTCATCCTACTTTCCGGTTTTCTCCGCCAACAAAGGAAACAGATGATAAATCCCATGACAACAAAACTGTACGAATTTTCAACAACCATTTCTATAGAGCTTCCACAAAGCATGAAAGAAAAACATGATAATATCATACAAAACTGTTACAAAGCCGAACTCACCTTTGCAGCCACTTCCAATGATTTGCGGTAAAGTTCATTGGTAGGATCCTATAGAAAATGAAACCACTCCATAAGACAGATTATTTTCGAAAGTAAAAAAAAATACTTCCCAATCCCATCAAACAGACCAAAATTTTACCTCATCAACAGCTTGCTGAAAGTACTCAGCTGCCTTATCGAAATAAACTTTTGCCTCCTCCTGATCAGGAATTAAAAATGCTTGAGAGGTGAGAGCATTTCCTAGGCACCAAAGAGTATCATGCTTCTTGGGATTAACTACGAGAGCCTCCTCCAGTTTCAAGATTGCATCTGCAAATCAAGTAAGAAATCCACAGTTTCAACATCCAAAATCACCATTCTTTTCACTTTCTGGGAATGTCAAGAATTAGGGCAATAAATGGAAAAAGAAAACCTCTAATTTTACCAGAACAAAAGTGAGTTACACGCAAATTTCAAATCCAGGCAAACACTCAAATATCATTTAATTAAAAAGAATCCCTTTATGAAAACAACTATCAAAATTGAAAAACAAAAAAGAGAAGGGGAAAAATTAGTGCAAAGATTTAGCACCTTGAGTCATTTCTTCGACTCGGGAAAACTCTGAAACTGAGACAACTCTAGTAAAGCACCGCCCCATCGTGTCAAGTTCTGCACAGATTATCACATGATAACCAAACTATATTTATAAAATTTGCAGAAAAATTCCCCGATACAACTTCTCATCCTTAATGAGCATAAGAGTAACAGATTACATGCCACCATAATCTAAATGAATCGATGAAATAATCATGAAATAATAGATCAAAAGATGTACCCAGAAAAATAACTGAAAAGAAATCTCAAAACATATTGAAAGTTTCAATAATTAAGCGGGGCGAAAAGAGAAATGGAGATTAGGGAGGAAATGAGGAATAGAGAGGGTAGGAAGAAAAAAGAACGAACGTCGGCATCGAGAGGGTTCTTGGCATAATCGGCTTCGGCAGTCTTACGGGCATGCTCGAAGAACAGGAGGCGATCGAACTCGCTCGGCTGCAAATCCATGGTCTCGCCCACTCTCAGTCTGGAGGGAGAAAGGTTTTGGGTTCTTGCTAGGGTTCTGGGTTTTTGCGTGCAGTGTGGTGAAGTAGGAACCAAGCAACGGGTGGATTCCTCTCTTTTTGTTTTTTTTTCAATATTTAATCATTATTTATTCCAACTTTATATTTATAAGTTATTTTAATTCATAACTTTTAATATGGGTATATTAATTTTTAAAATTATAAAATATAAATTAAATTAATTTTTAATTTTATTTTTTATTTAATATTTTATTAATTAAATGATAATATATAATGTTAAATGATAATAATAACTATATGTAATATGAAGTATATAATGAAGCTAAAATGACTCAATTTAATATTTAAAATTACCAAAATAAATTATTTTATAACTTAGAAAGAATATTTAAATAATTTATTTTATGTAATTTTGGACACTAAAATTATTCATTTTAAACTAATCTACTTTTAGAATTATATAAGGTATGTTAAGAATGTAAACTTAATGTTACCACATCTAATCCTTTACTCGGATGGAATATTAAATAAAAGTGTATTGAGGACTAACATGACTTAGGTCTTTTATAATGTCAATATTAATTTAATTCATTTTAAAAGTTAGGATTAAAATAATTTATGAGTATGAAATAAGGGATTAAAATGAACATAACTTCTCTTTTCCTTAAAAGTAAAATATAGCATTTTCCGTTGAGAGATAATATTATTACACTTCTCTCATATATTTTTAAAATATACACTCGCTACACTTTAACCCATTTTCAAAATATTCATTAATTCTTATTTTTCTAATGTTTATTATTATTTTTAACTAAAAAAAGCCTTTATTAATTATACATACAATTTTTTATAAAATAAAATATATGTGACTTACAATAATATAAAATATTGAGTCATATATATAATTTTAAAAGAAGGAATCCATTTACACTTACACACTTCAATAACTTTTAACAAAAATTAAATTTAATTGATCCAATCATTTAATTACGTGATATTATATTGATGATCAAAGATGTCAAATTTTAGAAAAAATGACAACTATAGGCTTATATTCTAATAATTGATATTTACTTGTAGTTTTAGAAACATTATATATATCAAAATAAATGTAATACCCTAGTTTTAAATAAAAATATCAGAAAATTTTTTGAAAACCAAGAAAGGTACAGTTACATTCATCTGTCATTACAATCTAAATTTCACTAAGTCTGGACTTAAACTCGCCTTTGGAGGGCTATATAATATAACCATTTTCTTGGGACCAAAAGTCCAGGTAATTATTCCCTAGAAAAAAATAAATTAAAGAGTTATTTTTAATGAATTTTATGGAACTTTTAACCATTCCATATTTAGTCCACAAATTTATAAAATCTTCGAAATTCTAGAATTTGAACTAAAATCCAAAAATTAAATTTTGATTTGTTGAGATTTTGATTTTTCTAATATTTTATTTGAATCCAAATGGGGGTATTTCCTTATTTACATTTATATTTTGAAATTAATGGAACTTAAAATTATGTTAATGGAAATGGAACTTAAAATTATGTTAATGGAGAGTAAAATAAATTATTTAACTTAAAATTATGTAAATAAGTGAAAGACTCTGGAGAGTGCTCCAAGCATTTAGGGAACAATAAGGCGATGCGGGGACGATTTTATGCTCTCTAATGGGCAGCACGCAAGTCGCGGTGTTATGAACCCTCCCCCCATTTTGGGTTTTAGAACACTCTCAACATCCCCGTCTCTCAGATACAAAGCACCACCTCCTAACCCCTTTCACTCTAGAAACTCTATTTTCTTCAAGTTTAACTTGGATTTTTCATCTTCTAAACTTAAAGGTATGTCATTCTAGTGGTTTTTCTTCCTTTATTCCTTTAATCTCTCATGCTCTTGGGGTTTTGGCCTTGTGTTCTCATGGTTTTCATGCCATGATGCTCTTCTACCATTATTAAAGTTAAGATTGAGTTAGTTAAAGGTTTTAGATGTTAATCTAGCATATTATGGTTGTTATAAGACAATATCAATATCATTCCTGCTTCCGTGTGGTGTTAGTGTTGATTCTAGCTATTCCACCCCTCCAGGTGAGTGGGTTCGCACTTGTGATCTCTATGTTATGCATTAGAATTATTTTCATAAAGAGATCATTTATTGCTTGAGTTTAGAGATTTCTACAAGGAAGTTTGAGGTTATTGTTAGTTTGTATGTTTTAAACATGATTTTAAAGCATGAAACTTGTTTTTGATAAAAACTCATGGGACCATGTTTGTTGAACTGATTTTATGCGGAATTGATTATATATGTAATTGTTAGAGGCTTTTATGATTATTTTAATGGATTCTAGAATTAATTTATGCATATGATATAGTTTTATAACCAGATATGTAGTGTAGAGAAGGAATAGAATTGTGATTGTTAAACTTTTTGCTATTTTGAAAATATGATATTAAGTTCTCTAGTTATGAACAGCTTAATAGTTTGAACGATGGTTTGGATGATTAATTAAAAGATTTAGAGCATGAATCTTCATGAGATTTAGAATAGTTGACGGCTACATATTCTAGGGTTTTAGAAATCACAATGTCTAAAAGGGTGATCTCTTAGACATGATTTCATAATCACGCTTATGCTAAGGTAGACTATTTAGAATAAGATAAATTCAAAGCTCATAGAGAATAAAAAGGTTTTTAAGGGTTTCCAAATTTAAATGGATTTACTTAGCTAGTTTAAAAAGGTAGCTATAGAGAAACAACCAGGAGAGTTAACGCTAGAGTAACCCGTTAATCTTCGTACCAAATAGCCTGAGCCAGAGACTCCAGAATTTATTGTCACATTGTGGATGGTGATACGTAATGCCCAAATGTGCTGGAGATTATACTCAGAGTTTTGTTATGTTACAAACGTTGTGTAACCAAGAGCAAAGATTACCTGTTTCTCAGGGCTACGACATTATAAATTTATATGATTCCTAGCATAAAAGTAACTTGAGGAAAAAAAGTTTTTCTATGATTTAATGAAATGATGATTGAATTTATATATATGTATGTATGTGCAATTATGCATGACCTTTGCATTTTACTATTATCATTATGATTTTTATGCACTATTTCCTTGGTGTCCCATGAAGAGGGTTTTAGGTGAAGGCTTACTCATTGAGTTTTGGTATCAAAACTCACCTATCTCCTTTCTCTTATTTTTATAGATAGAACAACGGTTGCATATTCTACTTAGCCTTTTTCCTCTTCAGGCGGCATAGAGTGTCACTGGTAAGCTTCACTTGGGGTGAAACACGCATTCTTGTTCGTTAGAGTGCTCCAATACATTAAGGTAGTTCCGGATAGAGCATACTTTGTACTTCATGCATATCATTATTATTATGTTATTTTGGTTGTTTCGTAAAAGATGAATTTTATTCATATATTGTTGGCATTATGATTTCAAATGTTAAAACCAGCTTGTGAAACTTCAATTTTGACTATGTTAATGTAAAAGAGTAGGTGACTTGTATGTAGAAAAGATTTTATGATTTAAAAGTTTTGTGATTTCCTGTGCATATAGAGTAATTCAGGGTACGAGGCTTACATGAAGATGAGATTTCCTAATGGGTTCAAGTACCCAAATCGGGCCGTGACAATAAACTAGCATGAAGAAATAACAAATCATTTTTACACGTATGAAATTTGATATATTTGACACTGGGTAAAACCATTGAATTTAACGATTGGATTGATGAAATTTTATACTTATAAAGGTATTGAATAATGTAAGTATACTAAGACTTATATATGGTGTAAATTGATCCCGCTTTTTTGAATTATTATTATATCAAGAAAACAAATGAGTAGAAGTAAAAATAATTGTAAAGAGTCAACTCCATAAGTTCTAATAATGTTGTTGGGCATAATTAAAAGTTCACCTTATCTTGGTCAGGATCACCAAGATCTAGTTTAAGCCCAACACAAATCCTGGAACCTACCTATTGGGCCACGCAGAAGTGAGTCCACGTGTCCTTGGTTAGGCCTGACATAGCCTTTAGGTGTCCTAGAAACTCAAGTGTCCTGGAAAAGCATGTTGCTACGAAGTCTAAAATATTATGCAAAATAGGTTCGTTGTAGCCAGAGCGACAGCTAGCAAGTCAATCTAACTGGTGTCATCAGACTCATCAGCAAGAAATACTCACTACAATGAGTAGGTGGTTTAGCAGGCTCGCTATAGCGAGGACTTCAAAATTGCAGACACCCAAAATGACTCAGTTTTGTTTAAGTGCCCCCAACCCTTAAACCCCCCTTTGATTTCCTTCATTCCAAAATCGAACCCTATCACCCAAACATCCTTTCCTCCCTATCACTCTCAACTCTACTCAATCCTACCACCTCCAAACTTCAAGGTAAGAGATTGTTGTTTGTGCGTCATCTCTCTCTCCCTGCTTTCATGTTCTTGAGTTTGGAGTTGTTATATTTCTCATTATAGTCAAGTTTGGATACTCCCCTGTCAACACCCAATTTTTGATTGGGTAAAAAAAACCTTAAAATTAAAAAATAAAAAATAAGGAAAATGGAAAAAATCATAATTTGATCTTTTTTGGTTAATAACATTAATTTTCTTTTTGAAATTGATTTTGTCCAGTCAACATCTTTAATTCAGTCAAATCAATTTTTTTTTATTACCATCAATGAACACGTTTATTTGATATTAGTCATATCTTTTTTAATCAATATTCAACATCCATTTCAATCATTGTATGATTTGCATTCATTCTCATTCTCGTATATAAATAATGGTATTGTTTTAATAAAAAACGAGGAGGCAAATTGAACCAAAGAGATGACAAAATTTAGCCTTCCGCATCAATTCTTATTTAATACAGGCCATAAGTCATCACTATTTTCCCATCTCCACTGCCACCTTCATCATAATGACAACTCCACCTGCGCAACCACCCATAACTCCGGTAAACCTTTCCTCCGCGTCCTGCGCTTGGTGCCGTCCATTGTCCAAGTCCCATGGTCACATAGCATCCCTTCCTTCTAAATGCTACAAGCGCCACATAACTTCCCTTGGATCCTCTTATTTCATTTGTGCATTTAGTCACTTAGGTCCTCTTACACTACAAGCCCTCCCTTTCCCTCCCCTTTCTTCCAAAATTCCAACTCAAAAATATGCCCTAGGGATTTGCTCTTGCTTTTCATTTATTGTACTTATTCTTTTTTGCTTCCAAGCTTGTTTCTCTCTCTATTGAAGTAGGTTAATTTTCCTTTTGGGTCTGATGCTTTTAATATGCTAAATTGCTTGCTTTTATTTTTTTTTATTTTTTCCCTTTTCTCTAAAATAAAAACAAAAGAAGTTTGTGGACCCCTTAAGATGTTTGCGTGCGTAATATATGTATGGTAAAACTTGAGTCATCCTTCACATTAAAAAAAAAAGAATTTTGAGTCATTAGTTTGGTTCCAAATTGTCTTATTCATTTCTTTCAAAAAATTAACCTTTTTTATGAATAATAAAATTGTACTTTTCTAACTTTTACCATAATTGGTGGCGACTTTATTGAAAGTTCTGCTAGAATGTAGCAAATTCTAAAGCCTCTTCATTACTTACATCTTATTCTCAAAAATCATGTTATTCCTACATTTCCAAATACACCAAACTTGGAACGAAGAAAATTCTCCATCATTCCTTTCTTCCTCTTTTTTCTATAGAAATCCACATCCATGCTTCAAAATAAGATTTTTGATCTGGTGGCATCACTTTACATATTGCTTTATAGATCTACAGTTATCCATTCATCCCCTACATCTGCTATCTTCGTTAAAGCATTAGCCAGATTTGGAAGAAAATATTTCTTTCTTATCAAACATCCATACAAATCTATCCTAGGCATTCCTATTTAGCCTAGTCATATTTAGGACATTATGGAATTCCTGGAAGATCAAATTTCCTGTGGAACAAATGTCTCCTCTACTAAAAATTTCATACCCATTGTAAACTATCCCAAAATCCAAACCCATTCACCTTGCTCGTCTTTTGCTCTGACAAGCCAAATAATCTCGGAAAGGCTTCTCTAACTCTACAACCAACTATTCACATATCATTCCAAAAATAGTGTTTGTTTCTTCTCCAATCTCCATTTGAATTCCTCCCACCAATGATTTCATTAACCCTTCTTTATCACAATTAGCTAACAAATTTCTCCTAAATCCCCCTTTACTTCTAATGTTTTGAAGGTCTTAGATTCATTTCAGAGCAGCCCATTGTATGAGTTAACAACTCTTTTCCATAACTAGCACTCCTCTTTGGAATTTCTACGCCACTACTAGTAATAATTTGTATTTTCTTTGTAGTATATATATATATATAAGGAACGACTCAAGTGAGAATGATAGTTTATTGTGCGAGTAAGAAATGAGCAAATTTGGGTTGTTAGATTTTACATTAATGGTCAAAATTAAAATATTAAATCACATGACATTTTTAAATGATCACGTGATCATTAATTACCGTTAATAAATTTTAATCCTGACCATTTATATATGGTTATATACCCAAATTTACTCTTCACACTCTCATAATAAATCATTCATCTCGCTAGAGTCATCCTATATATATAGCCTTTGGTATTTCTTGAATTTATAAACAAGGTTGTTACCATATTGCATTGCATTAATTAATTTATTCATAGTTATGATATATTAAATTTAGTCATGAATATAGGCGTACGGCTAATAATTGATGATTGATTGATTTTAATTATCATATATAGTAGATAATTTAGAATTAAGAAATTCAGTTTAAATTCTAGTTTTATTATATTTAATTCTATTTTAATTAAAGTAAATGTTCACTTCCATCCCTAAAACGTAAGTGTGCTTCACTTTAGTTTGTAAAATTTTGAAATTAACTTTTTAGTTCTCGAAATTGCATTCATAGATGATTTTAATCTCTAGTCAAACAAATGTTAGTTAACTATTACTATTTTACTAATGAGGCATCACATGGCATGCCTCGTGTCACTAACTTGCCATGTTGAACCTACGTGGCATGCCATGTATCACCTAGTGTCTTATTGATTACACATGGCATGCTACCTGTCATTGACATGCCATATTGATCCCACGTGACATTCCACGTATTGATGATGTGTCATGTTGAGCATGTGTGACAGTCACATGGGCTTCTCACATGGCAAGATTAAAAATAGAGTCATATTAATCCTTGAAATTTCTGTGTCAAACAAAGTCTCAAATTCATAAATTTCTCTTCTTTTACTTCATAAAATCTAAACCTTAAATCTTTCTTAAACTGATTAATTTATCTCTCAATTTCACACCCTACTCAAACCAAATCTTTCTCATATAGAATAATAATATGAAAAACAATATATAGATATGAGATAATGAGATACATTAAATTAATAATCTTAATGTAACTCAAAGTAGAATACATAAATCACTTTTCGCTCAAAGGTCCTACTAATTAGTCTATTGCAAGAGTTTTGAAATAATTTTAGGAAAATTGAAATTGATGTTCATAAATAGCAATCAAACATTAAAAGGAGTAGGAAACAAGAAGAAAAAGGGGTTGAAAATTAAAAGTGATCCTGGCTATTGGTTAAGCGAATTTCATATTGGCTATATATGAAGTGATTAAACAATAGCTGTGAAGTGAGTAAGTAATATTGATATTGGCTATAAACATATCAGATACATGTGTGATTTTGGATAGTAAGCAGACAATGTTAATCAATTGAAATAGGGTGTTGTGATCCTTGTTTATGTGAAAGTATAATGTGTTAATAATTTATTAGCTCAAAAATGCTCCAAAAGACAATGTTTATAACTAAACATTAATAGACATTTGTCAATACGAATCATCTTTTTAAGAGTATATTAATAATATTCTCACATTACGGTTGAGAAGTCAGTGTAGCATTATTTTTAATGTTAGTCAATTTATTCATAGGAAACCCTGATTTGTGTACCATTTAGAACTAAAGGTATAAAATTTTAATTATATATATTGTAAAATCCCATGAAAACATCTACTTCCTATGGAAATAAATGAAAATGGTCATTGATTATTGATTTGATATTGTAATATATACATGATATGATTCCGTATTTTAAAAATAAATTGATGTTGAAATCCCATACAAGTTAAGTTGAAAATTATATCACATGGTTTAGTTGAAATATGTTAATACAATAACAAAAAGAAAATATGTTGGGTACTAGCTAGATTTGCTTCAAGGATACTTATAAGTTTTGTCTTGCTTCTAAATATTTATATACATTTGGTTCATATTGTTTTATATGGTGACGATTTGGACTAAATATGGTGTAAAAATGAGAAAAAATTATTAGGTCTAAGAATGATTGAGAATTTAGATTTTATGAAACAAAAGAGGCAAAATTTAGAAATTTGGAACTTTTTTTCATACATTTTAGAAATTTTCAAGGAGTGTTTTGACGTATTTAGAAATTTTATGGACTAATGTGACTCTATTTCAAATTGTCACATCAGAAGGCCACATGGAATGCCACATATATTCAACATGACTTGTCACTAACATGTGCAATGCAAACACAGTGACATACGTAGGATCAATATGACACATAAGCGACATATGGCAATGCCACATGGAATCAATATAGCAAGTCAGTGACACAAGGCATGTCACATGCCACTTAACATGCAACATTAGCAAAAATATAACACCCTAATATTTAACTCAACACGCCTAGGACATATTTAAGTTAATTATCAGTTATTACTCTTTTGTTCCAGTTCTCAATTTAAACTCTTAAAAAATACTTTAATGAAATTACAGGTAAATTTTTTTTTTTTTGAATTTTGAAAACAAAACATGAGCCACGCATCCTAAGAAAACCCATCGTCGGTCTTGCGCAAAATAAAAACTAGTCACATGCGTGCATGATGATCTCATGAATATAAATACATCATCAGATATAATTATAACAGAGGTATTAATTGTTCCACATCAAGTGCCAAAATACACAACTAAAATGATATTATGCCCACCAATAGAGGTTAGGCTAGTATAGACATTTCATAAAGACATAAATAGTATATGGGTAAAAACACACCTCCTGACGGCACCTCCTGGTGACACTTCAAGAGGGGAAAAATAGGAATCCGAGCACATGAGCAAAGTTGGTAATAGTAGGAGTCGACCCACAAAAATGTTAAGGCTGGTTAACAGGATCAAAGCACATCTATCAGGTGAGAGCATCAATGGGGATCATGAACATCACCATTGCCCTCTGAAGATGAGATGGAAGGAAAAGAAGATGGAATGAGAAACTTATAAAAGAATCCAGGAGGGCTATCACCTCTTAATGCATTATGTCATCATCATCGTCCTTAGGAACCTCGAGATTCATTATTGAAAATGTGAGCATGCATAAAGTTCATTCATTAATTTCCAAATACCTTTAGCCAAGGTCCATGTCTTTTAGCATGATTCTTAATGTCATGAATGCAACATACTATATCATGAATGCATGTCCATACCATATGCAAGATATAATAGATAGAATACACATTGAATGAACTTAACATAACAAATGCATATATTCCAACATAGTTCATTCTTTTAGGTGACTTAAATTTCTTATTCTCTTTTCCTTGGGCCACCCTAATACTCTCCCTTTTGAGAGTTCTAGGTTATGAGTTCATACTTAACTAGTCATCACTAGTTTATACTTATCCTCTTGATAACCTAAAATTCCAACTCCAGAGTGCGGGTTAGGGACATAAGAACACCTTTCATAACCATTAATTCCTAGAGTCTAAAGGGTCCTTTTCTAGATGACCTCTTATAACCTTTAATTCAGAGAGTCTAGAGGATATATGTTTTATGTTACCTTATCCTTATTGGATCACCTCTCATAACCTTTAATTTGGGAGTCTAGAGGATTACTTCCATATGTTTTATGTTACCTTAATATAGGCATGTTAAATAAGAGATGCACTAAGCATGAAATCATAAATTTTATAAAACATATCATGTTCACAAATCTTCATGAATCATGCATCTTAATCAATTAATCATAACCTCAATCATGCCACAATATCCTCATATAATTTATTCTCATAACACGTATCACACCCTTGCACATATCCAATAAGCATGTTATCAAATAGCAGTAAACATGCTCCTACCCAGGATGGAAATCAAGGACTGGGCGGCTCAGCTAATGCACATGCTATGCTTATCATGATATACATAATACAATAAAGATCATCACAAACACAATTCCAAACAGCATTCTATAGAGTTTATGAAGACACATCATCATCTTTAATTTTTAAGAACTTGGAAAATTGTGTCATAATTCATTTCTAGTTACTAGATTTTCTTAAGATTATCTCGGGGCATTAAAAACACATGAAGCTTTAACATGAAATAAAAATCATCTGTAGGCCTATCATCATTATAAGGCCAAAGTCAAATATTGTAAATATGTCCATGGTGAAAATCTTCATTTAAGATAGAATGAGCAAGTCTTGAGCTTTAGAGATTTAGGTGATAACTAGAATAAAAAATATGTCATGCAATCTCATTTTTAATCTTGGTCATTATAAGGTGATAACTTAGGAATATAAATATGATATGCAAGGCTTGAAATATAAACATGATATGCAACTCCATTGTCTTATCTTTAAGAATTAAAGTGATAACTTGAAATATAAACATGATATGTAAGCCCATTTACTTATCTTTAAAGATTTAGGTGATAACTTGAAATATAAACATGATTATGCAAAGCTTGAAAATTAAACATGATATGCAAGTTCACTTTATTATCTTCAAGAATTAAGGTAATTGCTTGAAATATAAATATGAATATCCAAGGCTAGAAATTTAAACATGATATGCAAGTGCTTGAAACATAAACATGGATGCAAGTTCCTTGTTATATCTTGTTAAGCTCAAAACTCAAGACTTCTTAAAGAATGAACTCCTTCACTCTAATTAATCTTAACAAAGAAGAAGTGAGCTTTAGAGTTCTCATTTCCATGGTTTTAAAAACCTTATTTTATGAACTCATCATCAAGCTAAAAAAATTGAGTTTAAAGGAAACTAACACTTTTTCTATAAATCTTTTAACAACAAAAACTAAACCTTGAGCTTTAGAGGTCCATTATATGATGGATTCACAATCACCACCATGGTTCCTCATCATCAAGCCAT
>JAMLFY010000711.1:0-25296 GCA_030441495.1 Dalbergia oliveri
TGTAACACTCTAGTAATTAACCAAATACACCTAGGTTGAATTTGATTAATGACTAGACTTTACTCTTTGCTTTGGTTCTTTCATCATATTTGAAAATACTTAGTGAAATTCCGAGCCCCTTTTTTTTTTTTTTTAACATAATTGAAATCATGACCGCGCATAACATAAACGTTCACAACAGTAAAATAAGACATTTAAGAATCTAAATATATCATATTGGCTCCATCACATAACATCCATAATGCACATCACAACATATATACAATAACCTCACTCAAAAGGTGAGTTAAGTTCATACATCATATCTTACATATTCACACCATAGGAAACTATTTATAAGGAAATCATGCCCCTAAACTAGATAACCTTAAACTAGATAACCTTAAAAGCTGAGGAAGGCTACTCTAAACTCAAATGCATACACTCTTAAGACTACTTAAAAACTCTCTAGGGCCACTCGTGGAAACGGGGAAGAAACCCGATCACTGTCGGCTTCCTGGAAGGGGGCACACGAGATGCACCAGGCGGGTCGCATGGTACGGTCTTCTTGCTAACCTCGTGCGCAGTCCACTACCCTCTCTTACACGTGGGGAGTAGGAGCGAGACTCTGAAGAATAAGCATGAGTAGGAGGGTCCTCCTGAGGATCAGTTTCAGAATATCGTTCGTGGATTATACTCTGGAAAACCATGGAGCAGATGAGGCGGATAAGAACGTAACATTCTTTCATCAAGTGGACGTGCATGTTCGAAAACCATTTCATCGCCATAGGGAGAAGTGGAGAAAACGATAACTGGGGACAGGATGTGCAAATGGACGACCTACGTAAATAAAAACACGAAAAGCACCTTCCTTCAAAGTGATACGAATGATGCACGGATCATAGTGGAATTCCCAAGTAGTGTCAACGAACAGGACGAATGTCGCATCTGAATGAAGACAATGACGGAAATAAAGAAAGGAGTGAGAATCTTACTAAAGAATTCTCAGTAGGGTATCTCCTTCTACGGTGTCATCATCAAAGTCTCCAGGAATCTCGGGGTTATTATAAAATAGTGAACATACGAAGATTAAATTTTAAGTTCAGAAAATACTTTTGCCGAGATTCGACCAATTTTAATTATGCGTCTTATAATGCATCATAATCTTAACATGTCATATTTATAATGAACTTTTCTTTTATCATTGCATCATATTCCTCATCATCATCATTAATATAACATGCATAGAAGAACATCATATTTCTCATCATCAACTCATGTATGTTATGCACAAGAATATCATAATAGCTACACATGGACATGGTGCACATAATTTATTTCTTTAGTACCTTAGGTGACTTTAAAATCTTATCATCCTCATTATTTTCCTTGGGCCACCCTATACTCCACCCTTTTGGGAGTAATCTAGGTTATGAGCTCATACCTTACTAGTCATCACTAGCATATACTTATCCTTTTTGATAAGTTAAAGTCCTTACTCTACCCTTTTGAGAGAACAGGGTTAGGGGGCTAGAATCACCTCTTCACCACCTATAGTTTGATGGGTCCAAGGATCATTTTCTTATAAATTTTAAGTCACCAATAAGTCTTTGCATGTTACAAATCGCAATTCATAATAATTCTAACATTTTCTTATTTACAGTCTTATTCTGAATAATATATATCAACTATAATCATGCATCTGAAGATTCCAGGAAAGAGAGGTGGGTCACAATGGACAGCTTAAATACCAAATCTTTCCTTAGCCAGAATCTTTCCAAATTGCACTCTTACAGGAATACACTTTCTTCCAGAATATGTCTTTATTTCATGCATAAGTTTTCATTGTTTGCAACAACAACTATAACATACAAACCAGGGAATCAATCAATGACACCAAAGTCTTAATAAGCATCAAATCACATTTTAAGTACACATAAAATTACTAGCTTCCCATAAAATTCTTACAAAGTTTTAAAACTCTTTTAGAACTAATTATTTTGTTAAACTTGAAAGAAGCCTAACTTAATCATGGGACCCATTTATAACTTGAAAGAATGTTCATAGTTAAATCTTTCACTTAAGATAAAAGGAGCAAGTCTTGAGCTTTAGAGATTTAGGTGACATCTTAGAATTATTACCATGCTATGCAACCTTATTTTAATCTTATCTTTATAAGGTGATAGCTTGGAATTATAAACATGATATGCAATTCCATTTCTTTATCTTTAAGATATAAGGTGATGACTTGAAAATTAAACATGATGCGAAAACTTGTAATATAAACATGATGCAAGAAACTGGAGCCGTAATCCGCATAGGACGAGTAGAGGGAGAAGAGAATCTTAGCGGAGCGTAGTCCGCATAGGACCGGTGAGAGAATTTTTATTTTTATTTTTTTTAAGCTCCAATTCTCAAGACTTCTTAAAGAATAAATTCTTTAACTCCAATTATCACATTTCTTCGCTTATGATTCATAGGCAAGTCTTTGAGCTCTAGGATTTTTAGGTGATGACATAAAATAAACATGCCATGCATTGATTCTTTTAGCCATTATAAAATAAAATGAGAGCATAAAATAAACATGAGATGCAACTTCTTTATTATCTTTAGAGATTAAGTGACAACTTGAAATTTAAACATGAAATGCAAGCTTGAAATTTAAACATGAGATGTGCAAGTTCATTTATTTATTCTTGAGAATTTAGTTATGACATAAAATAAATATGGCTGTGCAAGGCATAAACTTAAACATGGATGCAAGTTCACTTGATCTCTTTATAGAGCTCCTTCAAGACTTTAAGAGAATTATGATTTCAACCCAATATATGTATCTTAGCAAGACAAAATATATATAAAAATATATATACATATTTCATATTCAAACCTCAAGATAAAAACATTATTCCTTAAAGTTTTTCATTAAATGGAATGTTCAAGCTTTAGAGGCCTAACTTGTGATGGATTTACAACCCATATTCAAGGTCCTCATCATCAAGCTATCATTTCATTCCTTCCTAGGCCATTTGGCCGAAACCATGAAAGGAAAATAAGGAAAGAGAAACTGAAATTTTAGAAGCTTTAGAAACTAGTGAAACCTTCAAGTTTTAGAGATTTAACTTGTGAAAGCTTTGCAACCAACACTCAAGAATCTCATCATCAAACCATGGTCTCATCATAAGCTAGGCCATATGGCTGAAATACTTTAAAAAGAAAGGAAGAAGAAACTGAAAATGAAAACTTAAAAGAAAGCTCATGAAAACATCATTTTTGAGCTAGAAACATAACTTGTCTTAGCATAAAATGAACTTAGAAACACCTCCCTACCTAATTTGATTTGAAAGAAAGGAAGAGAACTTGGTTTCCTTGAGTGAAATGAAGCAAAATATTCTTGAAAACTTGAAGAAAGAAATCAGCCAAGAGGAGGAGGAAATGAGAGCTTTTGGTGCTCCCAAAACTAGAATTTGTGTAAGTTATGAGCAAGACTTCCAAGGCTCCTCAAGTAAGCATATTTATAGAGGATTTCAAGCTCATGTATGACAAAGGAGGAGGCATAATTTTCAATTTTTCATGGGGAACAAAGGGAGGAACATCATTTCTTGTTTAAGGCATGTTTTATGCCATGTTTTAGGGAATTTTTTTGGCATTTTGTTTTAGTGCATTATCTTTGCAATAATTCTAATGATTATGGCTGATTATGGCTGAATTATTTCGTGCATTACAGCCTCATGGAAGAGGATTTTGTGTGTTCCATGTATTATTTAGGTGTAGGCAAGGTATTCATGCAATTTAGAGAATTTACGGTTAAGGGTTTAAGTGAATTACTAAGCAATTTGGGTGTTTTAAGCAATTTTAGGTTCTAATCAATCTAAATAAATAATTTTGACTCTAGATTAGTAATTAGAATTTAATAAGCTTTAATTTGAGCCTAATATTGCTTAGGTTTCGTTCAAATCAAAAATCTCAAAATTTGTAAAACTGCACAAAGGGGGCAAAACGGTCATTTTTCTTAAAAATTGCCGGGACCACCCAAGCTTAACCAATGGTTAATCATGGCTTAAAAACACCTTTTAACACATTTTAGTGAGGTTCAGGCTAGAGTGGCGCGAATTGGAGTTAAAAAGCCTAAGGGCGTTTTGGTCATTTTACACATCCAGAAATTCGGGGTTTGAAATGCTTGTACGAATTGCTCCTAACTTTTCTTCTAACATTATATTCCTTTATTGAGAATTGTTTGATCTCAAATTTTATATAATATTTACCTACGGTAATTGGTAATTTCTAATGACAGTAAAGATTACAGTAAAAATTGAGGCGTTACATTACTCCCCTCCTTAAAAAGAATTTCGCCCTCGAAATTCGTTACTGAGAAGCTCGGAATTGTGCTTGCATATCTATTCCAGCTTCCATGTAACTTCTTCGGTTTCATCTCGTCCCCATGCTACTTTGACTAGGGTACAGCCTTGTTTCTTAACCTTAACTCCTTGGTCAACGATTCTCGTGGGTGGTAAGTTAAACGTTAGGTCATCTCTTAATTGTACATGTTCTGGCTCTAGTACATGACTTGGGTCAGAATGATATTTCCTTAACTGGGAGACATGGAAAACATCATGAAGGTTGGACAGACTCGGGGGTAAGGCTATACGGTAGGCTACGGATCCTACTTTGTTAAGGATTTCAAACGGGCCAGAAATCTGGGGCTCAATTTCTTTACTTTCATTGCTCGTCCTATGCATGTGGTGGGGGTGATTCTTAGGAACACATGGTCCCTTCTTGAAAATCTAGCGGTTTTCGTCGCTTGTCCGCATAGTTTTTCTCGACTTTGAGCGGTAAGAATTTTATCTCTGATTTTCTTAATTTGTTCCGTTGTTTCCCTCACAATATCAGGTCCAGTAGACTTTGCTCTCGGGGCTCATACCAACATAGAGGTGATTGACACTTCCGTCCATAGAGGGCCTCGTATGGTGCCATACCGATACTTGCATGATAACTGTTGTTATATGCAAACTCAATAATGAGGTACTTATCCCAACTCCCTCTTTGATCTAAAACACATGCCCTCAACATGTCCTCCAAAGTTTGGATAGTTCTTTCAGATTGACCGTCCGTTTGGGGGTGATAAGCCGTGCTAGACACAGCTTTGAACCAAACGCCTTCTGAAAGGCTCCCCAAACCGTGACGTGAATCGCGGATCTCGATCAGAGATTATTGTTGATGGTACTCCATGTAATCTTACTATCTCCTGTATATATAATCTGCTAACCTATCCAAGGAATAAGTCACCTTAATAGGTAAAAAGTGGGCTGATTTAGTCAACCATCCACGATTACCCATATGGCATCATGATTCGCTTGGGTCCTTGGTAGTCCAGTTACAAAATCCATGGAGATACTATCCCACTTCCATTCAGGGATTCAGAGGTTGCAACATTCCGAAGGTTTTTGGTGTTCAATCTTCACTTTTTGACACACCAAGCACTTACTCACCCATGTGCACACATCCTTCTTCAATCCTGGCCACCAGAACATCTTCTTCAAATCTTGATACATCTTGGTGGCACCCGATGAAGGGTAAAATGGCTCTTATGGGCTTCCTCCAAAATATCCTTTCGAGGTCACCACTAGCAGGTACACATATACGACCTTCAAACCTCCATAAACTATCATTCCCTTGGGTAAAACCTTTCAACTTATCAGCTCTTCCTCCTCTAAGGTCTCTTGAAATTCTGTATCTTTCCTTTGGGCTTGAGCAATTCTTTCCTTGAATTCACTCGTCACACTAAGGTGACAAGCTCTTATGCCCTTAGTGGTCAAGGTCATCCCTAAATTTAGGTCTCTAAACTGCTCAATTAACTCAACCTCCTTCACCATCAAACGGGACACTTGTAAGGATTTCTACTTAGGGCATCAGCTACAACATTAGCTTTACCTGGATGATAGTTTAACCCGAAATCATAATCTTTTAAAAACTCCATCCACCTTCTTTGCCTCATGTTTAGCTCTTTTTGATCAAAGAGATATTTCAAACTCTTGTGATCGGAAAACACCTCAAACCTCACTCCGTATAAATGATGTCTCCAAATCTTTAGAGCAAACACGAAGCGGCTAACTCAAGGTCATGGGTGGGGTAATTTGCCTCATGCGGCTTGAGTTGTCTTGATGCGTAGGCCACCACTTGCCTATTTTGCATCAGTACACAACCCAAACCTTTTCTCGAAGCATCACAGTACACTTCAAAAGGCACATTGGGGTCGGGTAATACTAAAACGGGGGTTGAGGTTAGCTTGTGTTTCAGCTCTTGAAAGCTCTTCTCACACTCGGGGTCCATGAAAGGGGTGTTTTTCCTAGTTAGCTTGGTCAGGGGTAGGGAAATCTGGGAAAATCCCTTGATAAACCGACGGTAATAACCAGCTAAACCCAAAAAGCTCCTTACTTCATTACCGTGGTTGGTCTTTCCCAGTTCACAACCGTTTCCACCTTACTAGGATCTACAGCAATTCCTTTCTTAGATACTACATGCCCTAAAAATTGTACCTCATCTAACCAGAATTCACACTTAGAAAGCTTGGCATATAGTTTCTTTTCCTTCAAGATCTCTAGTACTATGGTTAGGTGGCGTTCATGCTCCTCGTGGGTCTTAGAGTAGATGAGAATATCATCTATGAAGACAACCACAAACTGATCTAAATAGGGTCTAAAGATCCTATTCATGTAATCCATAAAAATTGCTGGAGCATTGGTTAATCCAAAGGACATTCCTCCAAACTCAAATGGCCGTATGGGTAAAAAGGCCGTTTTGGGTATATCTTCATCTCTCACCCTAATCTGGTGGTAACCACCTCAAATCAATCTTAGAAAACACTGTTGCCCCTTTAAGCTGGTCCATCAAGTCATCTATCCTAGGCAAAGGGTATTTGTTCTTTCACTGTCACTTTATTCAATTGCCTATAGTCAACACACATCCTCATACTTCCATCCTTTTTCTTCACAAACAACACAGGGGCTCCCCAAGGTGACGCACTAGGTCTGACAAACTTTTTCTCCAATAAATCCTCCAATCTGAGCTTTCAACTCGGTCAACTCTAATGGGGACATCCTGTATGGGGCTATGGATATGGGACCTGCACCAGGAAGCAATTCTATGGAAAACTCTATCTCTCTCTGGGGAAACTCTGTATCTCATCTGGAAATACTTCGGGATAATTTTACTATCGGTATCTCATCGATACTTTGCTCAAAGTCTACATCACTAGCGGCTAGGAAAATATAACCTTTACTCTCACCCTTACCAGTCCATTTCTCCGCGTTATGTAAAGACTTATGGGTTTCTTAGGTCTAATGGGAAGGGAAGAAAAGTAATGGTTTTCTCATAGGTTTTAACAGTACACGGTTGGCTTCAAGCCAATCCATGCCAAGAATCACATCTAAACCTTGCATGGGTAAGCAAATGAGATCTAAAACAAATGATCTATTCTCAATAACAAAATGGCAATCTAAACAACATTTACAAGTCCTAACGGGTTTTCCATTGGGTAGAAACAATAAGGTCAAAAGGAAGCTCGTTATATGCAAGTTAAGGGTTTTAACACACGAGTGGGAGATAAAAGAATGGGAAGCGCAGAATCATACAGTACAATTAAGTTTCTACCATACATATTACACTTACCTTCCACGAGATTTCGTGACTTTGTCGTTTCTTCAACATTAACGGTGAATACCCTTCCTTGGTATTCCTGGCTTGGGATTGGGGGTTGGCGGGTTCCTTCTCTGCATTCTCGGAGTAATGACCTGGTTTTCCACACCGGTAGCACACGTTTGTTCGGCTCGACATGGCATGCTCCCATGATTCTTGCCACACTTGGGACATTCCATGGATGGCACGGGTCGTGGAGGTGCTGGACCTCTTTGTGGTGCTTTCCCTTTATTGTTATTATTATTGTTGTTGCGATTGTTGCTGGGATTATTATAGCGGTTGTTGTTGTTGTTCGGTCTTCCTTGATGAAAGTTCCTTTGTGGCACTTGTGATCTTGATTGATGTGGAAATAGAGGTCGATTTTGCCTCTTGAACTGTTGACCTTGAGGTGTCAGCTTTTTGATGACATTCTCAGACTTTGAAGTACCCAGCTTTCTCCCTTCTTCAATGATGCGGCATTTGTTGACTAAGGTAGAGAAATCCCTGATTTCCAAGTGCGCAACCCCACATTAAGTTCTCCTTTAACCCTGACTCGTATTTAATGCATTTCCAATACTCATCAGGGTTACCTTGGTACATCCTTGAGAACTTAATGAGTTCCTCAAATCTGGTATCCTGAGCCACATTCATATTCCCTGGACAAGTTGCATGAATTCAATGTCCTTAGCATTTCTAACTGACTCCGGAAAGTACTTCTCGTAAAAATGGACCTTGAATAATTCCCAATCAATGTCCACTTCGGTTGCCTCCAGGAGTCTTCGAACACCAGTCCACCAGAAGCCGGCATCACCCTCAAGCATGTGGGTGGCAAAGTGACCTTCTGCTCCTGGAACATGGAACTACAGCAAAGACCTTCTCAATATTCCGAATCCATTCATCTGCTACATTAGGATTCAGGGTCCCCTTGAAAACGGGTGGATTCGCCTTAAAATTTCCGAAACGAGCATGTTCGGGAATTTCATGTCCTTGATTTATATTAGCTTGACGATTCTGATCCATCCGTTCCATCATCATTCTCATGGTCCTTGCTACGTCGCGAAGTGCTTCAGCGGTCTCATTATCTTGGTTATCTTGTCGCGCTCCTAGTCCGTTGTCGTCGTGCCATTGGTCCCTATACACACAAAACGGCAACACTGAGGTGATCAAGCCCAATATTCCATGCAAAGTGAGCAAGTTACCATGGCACTTTCAACATACAGTAGTCATGTATTTCTAATCCTCAAGCTCATCCTAATGATAAACATCTACACATGACATTACTAACGTATTATGCTTTAGAAGCATAGCCAGTCCAATCCTCAGGCTAGTGAAGGAAACTCTGATACCAAATTGTAACACTCTAGTAATTAACCAAATACACCTAGGTTGAATTTGATTAATGACTAGACTTTACTCTTTGCTTTGGTTCTTTCATCATATTTTGAAAATACTTAGTGAAATTACGAGCCCTTTTTTTTTTTTAACATAATTGAAATCATGAGCCGCGCATAACATAAACGATTAAGCGGTAGTAAAATAAGACATTTAAGAATCTAAATATATCATATTGGCTCCATCACATAACATCCATAATGCACATCACAACATATATACAATAACCTCACTCAAAAGGTGAGTTAAGTTCATACATCATATCTTACATATTCACACCATAGGAAACTATTTATAAGGAAATCATGCCCCTAAACTAGATAACCTTAAACTAGATAACCTTAAAAGCTGAGGAAGGCTACTCTAAACTGGGATGCATAACACTCTTAAGACTACTTAAAAACTCTCTAGGGCCACTGTCGTGGAAACGGGGAAGAAACCCATCACTGGAGCTTCCTCTGAAGGGGCACACGAGATGCACCAGGCTAGGGTCGCATGGACGGTCTTCTTGCTAACCTCGGCTGAACAACTGTTTCCTCACTACCCTCTCTTACACGTGGGAGTAGGAGCGAGCTCTCAGAATAAGCATGAGTAGGAGGGTCCTCTGAAGGATCAGTTTCAAGAATATCTCGTTCGTGGATTATCTCTGGAAAACCATGGACAGCGGATGAGGAATAAGAACATTCTTTCATCAAGTGGACGTGCATGTTTGAAAACCATTTCATCGCCATAGGGAGAAGTAGGAGAAAAACGATAACTAGGGACAGGATGTGCAAATGGACGACCTACGTAAATAAAACACGAACCGAGCACCTTCCTTCAAAGTGATACGAATGATGCACCGGATCATAGTGGAATTCCCAAGTAGGGTGTGTCAAGGGGACGAATGTCGCCATCTAAATCTGAAGACAATGACGGAAATAAAGAAAAGGGAGTGAGAATCTTACTAAAGAATTCTCAGGAGGGTATCTCCTTCTACGGTGTCATCATCAAAGTCTCCAGGAATCTCGGGTTATTATAAAATAGTGAACATACGAAGATTAAATTTTAAGTTCAAAAAATACTTTTGCCGAGATTCGACCAATTTTAATTATGCGTCTTCTAATGCATCATAATCTTAACATGTCATATTTATAATGAACTTTTCTTTTATCATTACATCATATTCCTCATCATCATCATTAATATAACATGCATAGAAGAACATCATATTTCTCATCATCAACTCATGTATGTTATGCAGAAAATATCATAATAGCTACACATGGACATGGTGCACATAATTTATTTCTTTAGTACCTTAGGTGACTTTAAAATCTTATCATCCTCATTATTTTCCTTGGGCCACCCTATACTCCACCCTTTTGGGAGTAATCTAGGTTATGAGCTCATACCTTACTAGTCATCACTAGCATATACTTATCCTTTTGATAAGTTAAAGTCCTAACTCTACCCTTTTGAGAGAACAGGTTAGGGGCTAGAATCACCTCTTCACCACCTATAGTTTGATGGGTCCAAGGATCATTTTCTTATAAATTTTAAGTCACCAATAAGTCTTTGCATGTTACAAATCGCAATTCATAATAATTCTAACATTTTCTTATTTAGGTCTTATTCTGGAATAATATATATCAACTATAATCATGCATCTGGAGATTCCCAGGAAAGAGAGGTGGGTCACAATGGACACGCTTAAATACCAAATCTTTCCTTAGCCAGAATCTTTCCAAATTGCACTCTTATAGTAATACACTTTCTTCCAGGAACAGAATATGTCTTTATTTCATGCATAAGTTTTCATTGTTTGCAACAACAACTATAACATACAAACCAGGGAATCAATCAATGACACCAAAGTCTTAATAAGCATCAAATCACATTTTAAGTACACATAAAATTACTAGCTTCCCATAAAATTCTCACAAAGTTTTAAAACTCTTTTAGAACTAATTATTTTTGTTAAACTTGAAAGAAGCCTAACTTAATCATGGGACCGATTTATAACTTGAAAGAATGTTCATAGTTAAATCTTTCACTTAAGATAAAAGGAGCAAGTCTTGAGCTTTAGAGATTTAGGTGACATCTTAGAATTATTACCATGCTATGCAACCTTATTTTAATCTTATCTTTATAAGGTGATAGCTTGGAATTATAAACATGATATGCAATTCCATTTCTTTATCTTTAAGATATAAGGTGATGACTTGAAAATTAAACATGATGCAAAACTTGTAATATAAACATGATGCAAGAAACTGAGCGCGGTAATCCGCATAGGGACTAGGAGGGAGAGAGAATCTTAAGCAACCTAGCGGTAGTCGCATAGGACCGGTGAGGGAGAAGAGAATTTTTTATTTTTATTTTTTTTATAAGCTCCAATTCTCAAGACTTCTTAAAGAATAAATTCTTTAACTCCAATTATCACATTTCTTCGCTTATGATTCATAGGCAAGTCTTTGAGCTCTAGGATTTTTAGGTGATGACATAAAATAAACATGCCATGCATTGATTCTTTTAGCCATTATAAAATAAAATGAGAGCATAAAATAAACATGAGATGCAACTTCTTTATTATCTTTAGAGATTAAGTGACAACTTGAAATTTAAACATGAAATGCAAGCTTGAAATTTAAACATGAGATGTGCAAGTTCATTTATTTATTCTTGAGAATTTAGTTATGACATAAAATAAATATGGCTTGCAAGGCATAAACTTAAACATGGATGCAAGTTCACTTGATCTCTTTACTAGAGCTCCTTCAAGACTTTAAGAGAATTATGATTTCAACCCAATATATGTATCTTAGCAAGACAAAATATATATAAAAATATATATACATATTTCATATTCAAACCTCAAGATAAAAACATTATTCCTTAAAGTTTTTCATTAAATGGAATGTTCAAGCTTTAGAGGCCTAACTTGTGATGGATTTACAACCCATATTCAAGGTCCTCATCATCAAGCCATCATTTCATTCCTTCCTAGGCCATTTGGCCGAAACCATGAAAGGAAAATAAGGAAAGAGAAACTGAAATTTTAGAAGCTTTAGAAACTAGTGAAACCTTCAAGTTTTAGAGATTTAACTTGTGAAAGCTTTGCAACCAACACTCAAGAATCTCATCATCAAACCATGGTCTCATCATAAGCTAGGCCATATGGCTGAAATACTTTAAAAAGAAAGAAGAAACTGAAAATGAAAACTTAAAAGAAAGCTCATGAAAACATCATTTTTGAGCTAGAAACATAACTTGTCTTAGCATAAAATGAACTTAGAAACACCTCCCTACCTAATTTGATTTGAAAGAAAGGAAGAGAACTTGGTTTCCTTGAGTGAAATGAAGCAAAATATTCTTGAAAACTTGAAGAAAGAAATCAGCCAAGAGGAGGAGGAAATGAGAGCTTTTGGTGCTCCCAAAACTAGAATTTGTGTAAGTTATGAGCAAGACTTCCAAGGCTCCTCAAGCATGCATATTTATAGAGGAATTCAAGCTCATGTATGACAAGAGGAGGAGGCATAATTTTCGGATTTTTCATGGGGAACAAAGGGAGGAAAATCATTTCTTGTTTAAGGCATGTTTTATGCCATGTTTTAGGGAATTTTTTTGGCATTTTGTTTTAGTGCATTATCTTGCAATAATTCTAATGATTATGGCTGATTATGGCTGAATAATTTCGTGCATTACAGCCTCATGGAAGAGGGTTTTGTGTGTTCCATGTATTATTTAGGTGTAGGCAAGGTATTCATGCAATTTAGAGAATTTACGGTTAAGGGTTTAAGTGAATTACTAAGCAATTTGGGTGTTTTAAGCAATTTTAGGTTCTAATCAATCTAAATAAATAATTTTGACTCTAGATTAGTAATTAGAATTTAATAAGCTTTAATTTGAGCCTAATATTGCTTAGGTTTCGTTAGACGAATCAAAAATCTCAAAATTTGTAAAACTCACAAAGCGGGGCAAAACGGTCATTTTTCTTAAAAATTGCCCGAGACCACCCAAGCTTAACCAATGGTTAATCATGGCTTAAAAACACCTTTTAACACATTTTAGTGAGGTTCAGGCTAAGCGGCACGCAATAAAGTTAAAACAGCCGTAAGGGCGTTTTGGTCATTTTACACATACAGAAAATCGGGGTTTGAAATGCTTGTACGAATTGCTCCTAACTTTTCTTCTAACATTATATTCCTTTATTGAGAATTATTTGATCTCAAATTTTATATAATATTTACCTACGGTAATTTGGTAATTTCTAATGAGGTAAAGATTACAGTAAAAATTGAGGCGTTACACATAGCCCCATCAGATGTCCCATTGGAGTTGACCGAGTTGAAAGCTCTTGGAGGATTTATTGGAGAAAAAGTTTGTAGACCTAGTGCGTCACCTTGGGGAGCCCCTGTGTTGTTTGTGAAGAAAGGATGGGAGTATGAGGATGTGTGTTGACTATAGGCAATTGAATAAAGTGACAATGAAGAACAAATACCCTTTGCCTAGGATAGATGACTTGATGGACCAGCTTAAAGGGGCAAGTGTTTCTAAGATTGATTTGAGGTCTCCACCAGATTAGGGTGAGAGATGAAGATATACCAAAAAAGGCCTTTCGTCCAGATACGCCATTTTGAGTTTGCAGTAATGTCCTTTGGATTAACCAATGCTCCGGCAATTTTTATGGATTACATGAATAGGATCTTTAGACCCTATTTAGATTTGTGGTTGTTTTTATAGATGACTCATCTACTCTAAGACCCAGAGGAGCATGAACGCCACCTATGTAACACCCTAATATTTAACCTCAATACGCCTAGGACGTATCAAGACTAATTATTAGTTATTACTTTTCTTTAAATTCATTTATAAAATACTTAGCGGAAAATACGGGTAAATTTTTTTTTTGAAATGATTTATATAAACCAAAGTGCGAGCCTTTGCGCGTAACATAAACAACGTGAAGCGGAAGAATAAATAAAACATACAGAATATAAACATTAAAGAACACATCCATCATAAACATCATTCCTCATTACTTTAGATAATATAGTTTAGTACATCACAACGAAGTATAAAGTCTTACCCGCACTAGTGGGCAAAGCTTGCAGTACAATGGGAAACATAAAGACAAATACATGGTAATAATCCCAAAAGATAAACACCCAACTATCACTACCCTCCCACTCCAAGCCTCCTGGTGACGCCGTCCTCGGTTGGGGAGATGTAGCCGCGACGCGAAGCTCCTCGGATGTAGCCCAACGAAGCGGAGATCTAGGCATGGGAATCGAGGGACAGCGTGGCCTCCGCGTCGTGGTCGCCTCTCTGTCGAACGCCTCGCATGCCTCGGCTGGGTGGTGTCCTCACTACCTCCTCCGTGACCCATAGGGAACGAAGGGGAAGATCCCTCCGAAGGATCAGCCTCTGATCGAGTACGGGGAACATACTGGGATATGCGTACCTCCGACGAGGAAGGTGGCACGACGGTCTACTCATCTCGGGGTCGTGTCCTCTCAAAGACGAGTCGTCGCCAAAGGGTGAAGTCGGATCGAAGTGATAGCTGGAGACGGGGGAAGCAAAGGGCGTCCCACATATGCAAAACGCGCACCTCGCAATGACCCTTGAAGTGGTAGGACTGATGCTCGGGGTCATAGTGCACCTCCCATGTAGGCGGGTCAATGAAAATCACGAACGACGCCATCGATCTGAAGACGTAACGGAAAGAAACGGAGAGGGGTGAGAATCTTCTAAAGAATCTCATAGGGAAGTCCTCTATCCTAGTGCCATCGTTTACGTCCCAGGAACCTTGGGTTTATTATGAAAATGTTGAGCATGCATAGGTTCATTATGAGGTTTTCACAAAGGTCGTTGTCCAAGGTCCATGTCTTTTATAATGATTCTTAATGCATGTATGCAACATAATGTTTCATGGATGCATGGTAGCACTTTAGGTAAATCAAACAATAATTCAAACAACATTGTGTGGCATGAAACTTTTCTTTGATCATCTTTCCTTTTCTCATACTTGTGTCACCAATAATATAGTAACCGCACCCCTTAAACTAGGCTATGAGCTCATACCTTAACTAGTCGTCACTAGTTCTTACTTATCCTCTTGATAAGCGAATCATAAATATCATAATCCCGACTCCAGAGTACGGGTAGGGGCCTAAGGATCACCCATCATGGGACTTTCTCCTTCTTCGAAACGCATCGACTGGTTAAGACCAGCGACTTTGTCCGCTTCGGTATGGCTCGACGTCCATACCCCCACGGGTTTACTTTCTCCTCAGAAGGGAGAAATGCGTCTCGGCATATAACTTTTAAACTTCATATTTCTCAAAAACTTTCTTTTTGTCCCTCAAATTTGACGGAAATTCGCGGCATAACAGCTACTCTCCGAATTTCCTCAAATTTGAGTCATGCCACATAATTTCAGTCACATGCATCATTTTCATGGAACTTTCTCATTGCCACAACTTTCTAGTTCACATGAGCATATTTCTCAATTTCATTCATATCTTTGAAACATTATGCATTTCAAACACAACAATTCATCAAATTATGCATATAAAGTTTCATGCTCAAGGAACTAACATAATCACATCATCATACGTGTGCACGAGGTTCATCATCATAATCATACTCTCTCGTCCACCTATCTCAGTATCTTATGCTTTGCCCCTTTCGGGCTTTAAACTTGTATTTGCATTATTATTACCCTCAAGGGGTTGGCACTTAAACTTTTCCTCTAAGATTTGAACTCACCAAGATTCCACTCAGCACTTAACATAAAAGGAGAAAATATATATCGTTTGCTTAAGGGGCTCTAGAATCTCCATTCGCGACCCTTTTAAGATCCATCTTCGCCTAAGACTCCATAATTAATTCTTAGATCAATTATGAGGGATTCCTAGGCATGTTCTCTAAGTTATAAACCACTTAGATCTCTTATCATCATCTTATGCTTAGAAATTAGCACCTAATCATTTATGAAGGGATTCTTGTACATGTCTTACTAATTATGAATCATTTATCCCTGAATTAACCATTCTAAAACAGATTTGCACTTCTTTGTATTAAGGTGTTCTAGAATTCTCATCTCAAGTCCCTTTTTAGTTACTTATTCTTTACTAGCTTCTCTAAATCGATCCTTGCTTCACTCAACATAATTTTACACATTTAACACCTTAGAACAGCATTTATCCAGTAGCCAAACATAGAACCGAAATCATGAACCCATAAGATCACATAATCTCTTGGGTTGAAATGCATATAAGTTGCTAGTTTTCTCTTGGAATGTTTCTGAAAACAAAAGGTGTTCTGGTAATCGATTACATGTTCCTAGTAATCGATTACCAGGAGCTCAATTCATTCTGGGTTTTCAAAAACAAGGGTAATCGATTACACATAATGGTAATCGATTACGTAGGGTTAAATCGTTTCCAAAAAGTAAAGAACATAGGGTAATCGATTACATACGACGGTAATCGATTACTTAGGGTTAAATTTTCTGGAAGAGTAAGAACATTTGGTAATCGATTACATTATAAAGTAATCGATTCCAGGGTTTCCAGAAGGTTCTGGGCATGAAAAGCCGTAGTAATCGATTACACTACCTCTGGTAATCGATTACCAAGAACCAAAAGTCCTTCAAAAACCCTGGTAATCGATTACATTGGTGGTAATCGATTACCAGAACCTTAAAATTGAGAAAACATGATTTTGACACATTCCAAACTATTTTAAACCTCTTGAGACCTCATAAAACAGTTTTCCAACATTTCCTTGAAAATCATTCATGTATTTTACAAAATCAAACCATTGTTGGTTCATACCAAAACTCATCCATTTCTTTTTGAATGGAGTTTCCTTTTAGGATACTTAGGGCAAGTCTTTGAGCTCTAGAGTGTTTAGGTGATGACAAAATCTTAAACATGCCATGCACTTTATTTTACTCTTCATTAGAAAGTAAAGTGAGAGCATAAAATAAATATGAGATGCAACTTCATTATTATCTTTAAGGATTAAGTGATGACTTGAAATATAAACATGAAATGCAAGCTTGGGAATTTAAATATGGTAATGCAAGTTCATTCATTTACTCTTGTGAAATTAGTGATAACATCAAAATAAACATGAGATGCAAGACATAAATTTAAACATGAATGCATCTTGTTTTTGTCTTAGCTAGAGCTCTTGCAAGACTTTTAGAGGAACATAAACCTCAACCCATTATGCATCATAAGGCAAGCTTTAGAGTTCTTAGCACCTAGACTTCAAGAGAAATCTTAAGGTTTGAACTCACCATCAAGCTTAAGGAAATGGACCCAAAGTTCATCACTTTGTCTAAACAAAACTACAAGAACTAAGTCATATTCTTTATTTTATTGCTCATAGGCTTCAATCTAGCGCGGATTCTAGAACGGCCGACCAACTTTAAGGTTGGCAAGGGTAAGCCTAGAGCTCTTTGAAATCATGAGATTAACTTTCTTAACAAAACTTTCGTGATCTACTAGACATATTTTACAAACTTTGTTCAAATCCATAGAAGAAAAAAAACTAAAAATCCTTAAAGGAAAGAGGAAGAGGAAAAACCGAAACTTAAGCCAAGAAAAGAAAGGAAATCCAAGCATGTATGGTCCAAGACCAAGTTGTTTCAAGCTTTAGAGGTTTCTCACATGACAACAACAAATCATTATCTTGAAACCTCATCATCAAGCTCACATTCTTTTTGTAAGAAGGCCTCTTGGCCGAAAAAGAAAGAGGAAGGAAAAGGAGTTTGAAAACCAAGAGAAAAACTAGAACTTTCTTGAAGAACACAAACAAAAATCATCAAAACTTAACCCCTACCTTAAGAAGTCTTGAAGAGATGTAAGAAAGCTTTGTTTTCTAGATGGAAGGAGAAGGAAATCCTTTTGGAGTCTTGAGGAAGAAATCAGCCAAGTTGAGGGAATTTGAGAGGAATGAGAGAATTTGCAAGAAAGCTTGAACTTGGCAAATGATCCAAAGTGTAACCAAGTTCTCCAAGGCTTGGTATTTATAGAAAACTTGCAATATGGAGGCTGAAATGGGAGGGGGAACGCGGCCTTTTGGAGGAGGAGGAGGGAGGAAATATCTCTTACAAAGGTATGGGCTTAGGCATGGCAAGCATGGTTGGAAGCATGGGCAAGGTATGGCCTAAAGCATGGGCTTGGAGTGCATCACAACTCAACATGTGGCACCATTTTGGGGACAGATTTTCGGCCTCCTCATCAGCCAAGGGGAAGGGATTTTTGTTCATGTAATTGTGGTTTAAGGATGTGTTTAAGTGTTTCTATGATTAGGCTTTTTGATTAGGAGTTTGTAAGCAAGCGTTTAGGTGAGAAAATGGTTAATTGAGGTGGTTCAAGACTTGATTAGGAGGGTGATCTTATTAGATTAGTAATTTAAAATAATTCTTTTGGTCAAATGAGGTATGGCTCAATTCCTTAATTTAAGGAAAGAGAGAGAGAAACACTATTCAAGATTCCATGACTAGAAATCTTGAATTTAAAGAATACCGTTAGAGTTTATCTAAGCAATCTTAGGTTCTAATTAACCTTAATAAATCATTTTGACTCTAGATTAATTATCGAAATAAATTAATCTTCGATTAGAGCCTAATATTGCTTAGGTTCGCTAATTGCTTCATTAGGCGCACTGTACACTGTTCTAGGGGCAAAATGGTAATTTTGCACTAAACTCCAGGGACCTTAGAGCAGAACTAAACATCAAACATTGCTCATAAACATCATTCTAAACTTCCTGGAAAAGTTCCGGGCTCAAACGGCATCTTTTACCGTGTAGACACAGGGGGTATTTTGGTCATTTTGAGCGGAAGTTTAGAAAACGAGGTTTCCCTCCTGGATATCATTCATAACAGCATAATCCCCTTCAAACATCGAGTTGACCCATTGAGGGTTGCGGGCAACTGTCCTGAATTTCGGGTAGATGACCTCAGGGGCATTTCGGTCATTTGTACTCTAACAGAAATTCGACGTTACAACCTAACTATAGTCCTGGAAATCCTAAGGAAAAGAAACTATATGCCAAGCTTTCTAAGTGTGAATTCTGGTTGGATGAGGTGAAATTTTTAGGGCATGTAGTATAAGAAAGGAATTCCTGTAGATCCTAGTAAGGTGGAAGCGATTGTAACTGGAAAGACCAACCACGGTCACTGAAGTAAGGAGCTTCTTAGGTTTAGCTATTACCGTCGGTTTATCAAGGGATTTTCCAGATTTCCCTTCCTCTGACTAAGCTAACTAGGAAAAACACCTCTTTTTCATGGACCCGGAGTGTGAAAAGAGCTTTCAAGAGCTGAAACACAAGCTAACCTCAACCCCTGTTTTAGTGTTACCCGACCCAATGTGCCTTTCGAAGTGTCCTGTGATGCTTCGAGGAAGGGTTTGGGTTGTGTCCTGATGCAGGATAGGCAAGTGGTGGCCTATGCATCGAGGCAACTCAAGCCACATGAGGCAAATTACCCGCCCATGACCTTGAGTTAGCCACTCGTGTTTGCTCTAAAGATTTGGAGACACCATTTATACGGAGTAAGGTTTGAGGTGTTTTCTGATCACAAGAGTTTGAAATATCTCTTTGATCAAAAAGAGCTAAACATGAGGCAAAGAAGGTGGATGGAGTTTTTAAAAAATTATGATTTCGGGTTAAACTATCATCCAGGTAAAGCTAATGTTGTAGCTGATGCCTAAGTAGGAAATCCTTACAAGTGTCCCGTTTGATGGTGAAAGAGATTGAGTTAATTGAGCAATTTAGAGACCTCAACCTAGGAATGACCTTGACCACCAAGGGCATAAGAGCTTGTCACCTTAGTGTGACAAGTGAATTAAGGAAAGAATTGCTCAAGCCCAAAGGAAAGATCCAGAATTTCAAGAGACCTTAGAGGCGGTAAGAGCTGATAAGTTGAAAGGTTTTACCCAAGGGAATGATAGTTTATGGAGGTTTGAAGGTCGTATATGTGTACCTGCTAGTGGTGACCTCGAAAGGATATTTTGGAGGAAGCCCATAAGAGTCATTTCACCCTCCATCCTGGTGCCACCAAGATGTATCAAGATTTGAGGAAGATGTTCTGGTGGCCTGGATTGAAAAAGGATGTGTGCACATGGGTGAATAAATGCTTGGTATGTCAAAAGGTGAAGATTGAGCACCAAAGACCCTGAATGTGCAACCCCTATCAATCCCCGAGTGGAAGTGGGATAGTATCTCCATGGATTTTGTAACTAGACTCCAGAGGACCCAAGCGAATCATGACGCCATTTGGGTAATAGTGGATCGGTTGACTAAGTCAGCTCACTTTTTACCTATTAAGGTGACTTATTCCTTGGATAGGTTAGCAATTATATGTTAAGGAGATAGTAAGGTTACACGAACCGTCGACGATAATCTCGGATCGAGATCCGCGATTCACGTCACGGTTTTGGGGAGCCTTTCAGAAGGCGTTTGGTTCAAAGCTTGTTTGAGCACGGCTTATCACCCCAACGGACGGTCAATCTGAAAGAACTATCCAAACTTTGGAGGACATGTTGAGGGCTTGTGTTTTAGATCAAAGAGAGAGTTGGGATAAGTACCCACTCGTTTGAATTTGCATATAACAACAGTTATCATGCAAGTATCGGTATGGCACCATACGAGGCCCTCTATGGACGGAAGTGTCAATCACCTCTATGTTGGTATGAGCCCGAGAGCAAAGTCTACTTGGACCGGATATTGTGAGGAAACGCGGAACAAATCAAGAAGATTAGGGATAAGATTCTACTGCTAAAGTCGACAGAAAAACTATGCGGACAAGCGGCGAAACCGCTAGATTTTCAAGAAGGGGACCATGTGTTCCTAAGAATCACCCCACAGGCATAGGCCGAGCAATGAAAGTAAAGAAATTGAGCCCAGATTTCTTGGTCCATTTGAAATCCTTAGCAAAATAGGATCTGTAGCCTACCGTATAGCCCACCCAGAGTCTGTCCAACCTTCATGATGTTTTCCATGTCTCCAGTTAAGGAAATATCATTCTGACCCAAGTCATGTACTAGAGCCAGAACATGTACAATTAAGAGATGACCTAACGTTTAACTTACCACCCACGAGAATCGTTGACGAGGAGTTAAGCGGTTAAGGAACAAGGTTGTACCCCTAGTCAAAGTAGCATGGGGACAAGATGAAACGAAGAAGTTACATGGAAGCTGGAATCAGATATGCAAGCACGGTCCAGAGCTATTCTCAGGTAACGAATTTCGAGGGCGAAATTCTTTTTAAGGAGGGAGTAATGTAACGCCCAATTTTTACTGTAATTTTTACTATCATTAGGAATTACCGAATTATCGTAGGTAAATATTATATAAAATTTGAGACCAAACAATCCTTAATAAAGGAATATAACGTTAGAAGAGAAGTTAGGAGCAATTCATGCAAGTATTGCAAACCCCAAATTTCTGTACGTGTAAAATGACCAAAATGCCCTGAGGTTATTTTACTAGAAAATGAGGATCGTGGGCCCCACCCATCCTCAAGGGGATGTTTTGATGTTAATAAGGGATTGTTTGTGTTATGTGTGTTAATAGAGGAGAAAAATCCTAATTTTGAGCTCAGACGCGAAATGACCAAAACGCCCTTACGGCTTTTTAACTTCAATTTGCGTGCCGACTAAGCCGAACCTCACTAAAATGTGTTAAAAGGTGTTTTTAAGCCATGATTAACCATTGGTTAAGCTCGGGTGGTCTCGGGCAATTTTTAAGTAAAATGACCATTTTGCCCCTCTCTTGTAGTTTTACAAATTTTGAGATTTTTGATTCGTCTAACGAAACCTAAGCAATATTAGGCTCAAATTAAAGCTTATTAAATTCTAATTACTAATCTAGAGTCAAAATTATTTATTTAGATTGATTAGAACCTAAAATTGCTTAAAACACCCAAATTGCTTAGTAATTCACTTAAACCCTTAACCGTAAATTCTCTAAATTGCATGAATACCTTGCCTACACCTAAAAAATACATGGAACACACAAAATCCTCTTCCACAAGGCTGTAATGCACGAAATTATTGAGTAATAAGTCAGAAAATTATTACACAAAAATCCAAAGAATGAAAACAAAGAATCATGAAAACATGGAAACATGATTCCATGTTTTAAGCCACCAAACAAAATGATTTTTCTTCCTTATTTTTTTCTCTAATTTTTGGTCAGATTTCTTTCCTTCCTTTGTCCATTTATGAGCTGCAAAATCTCTATAAATAGGCATGCTTGAAGATAGTTTAGATGCTTAGTTCATAACTTACACAAATTTAGTTTTAGGAGCACCAAAAGCTCTCATTTCCTCCTCCTCTTGGCTGAATTCTTTCTTCAAGTTTTCAAGAATATTTTCTTCATTTCACTCAAGGAAACCAAGTTCTCTTCCTTTCCTTCAAATCAGATTAGGTAGGGAGTTGTTTTTAAGTTTATTTCTATGCTTTGCTAAGTGTTGTTCTTGGTTCAAAATGATGATTTCATGGATTTTCTCTAGTTTTTCCATTTGGTTTTCTTCTTCCTTTTCTTTGAACAATTCAGCCATATGGCCTAGGTGGGACTAAGATGATGGCTTGATGATGAGGACCTTGAGGGTGGGTTGTGAATCCATCACAAGTTAGGCCTCTAAAGCTTGAAAGTTCCACTTGATGCAAAACTTTAAAGAATAATATTTTTATGATGTTTTTATGATCTTGAGTTTAGAACTTGAAAGATGTATTTTTCACTTTGTCTTGCTAAGATATATTGGGTTGAATTTATATTTCTCTAAAGTCTTGGAGGAGCTCTAGTAAAGAAATAAAATGAACTTGCATCCATGTTTAAGTTTATGCCTTGCATAACCATGTTTACTTTCTATGTCATCACTAAATTCTCAAGAATGAATAAATGAACTTGCATATTCATGTTTAAATTTCCAAGCTTGCATTTCATGTTTAAATTTCAAGTTGTCACTTAATCTCTAAAGATAATAAAGAAGTTGCATCTCATGTTTATTTTATGCTCTCACTTTATTTTATAATGGCTAAAAGAGTCAATGCATGGCATGTTTATTTTATGTCATCACCTAAAAATCCTAGAGCTCAAAGACTTGCTTATGAATCATAAGCAAAGAAATGAGATAATTGGAGTTAAAGAATTTATTCTTTAAGAAGTCTTGAGAATTGGAGCTTAAAAAAAAATGTAATTCCCTCACCGGTCCTATGCGGACTACGCGGCTCCTTGCTTAAGATTCTCTCTCCTCTCCTGGTCCTATGCGGATTCCGCCGCTAGTTTCTTGCATCATGTTTATATTACAAGTTCTTGCATCATGTTTAATTTTTAAGTTATCACCTTAAATCTTAAAGATAAAGAAATAGAATTGCATATCATGTTTATAATTCCAAGCTATCACCTTATAAAGATAAGATTAAAATAAGGTTGCATAGCATGGTAATAATTCAAAGATGTCACCTAAATCTCTAAAGCTCAAGACTTGCTCCTTTTATCTTAAGTGAAAGATTTAATTATGAACATTCTTTCAAGTTATAAATCGGTCCCATGGTTAATTTAGGCCTAAAGTCCTATGACTTCTTTCAAGTTTAACAAAAGGAATTAGTTCTAAAGGAGTTTTAAAACTTTGTAAAAATTTTATGGGAAGCTAGTAATTTATGTGTACTTAAAATGTGATTTGATGCTTATTAAGAATTTGGTGTCATTGATTGATTCCCTGGTTTGTATGTTATAGTTGTTGTTGCAAACAATGAAAACTTATGCATGAAATAAAGACATATTCTGTTCCTGGAAGAAAGTGTATTCCTAAGAGTGCAATTTGGAAAGATTCTGACTAAGGAAAGATTTGGTATTTAAGCGTGTCCATTGTGACCCACCTCTCTTCCTGGGAATCTCCAGATGCATGATTCCAAGTTGGTATATATTATTTCGGCATAAGACTATAAATGAGAAAATGTTATGATGATTATGAATGAAGAATTGTATTATGATATAACATGCAAAGACTTAAAGGTGACTCAAAATATATGAGAAAATGATCCTTTGGACCAATCAAACTATAGGCGGTGAAAAGGTGATTCTTGCCCCTAGTCTGTTCTCTCAAAAGGGTAGAGGGAATTTTTACTTATCAAAAGGGATAAGTATGTGGTGACGACTAGCAAGGTATGAGCTCATAACCTAGATTACTCCCAAAAGGGTGAAGTATAGGGTGGCCCAGGAAAATGATGATGAAAGTAACTTTAAGTCACCTAAGGAACTAAGTAAATGCATTATGTGATTATGATGTTCTTCTATGCATAGTATTTATGAGATGATGATGAGAAATATGATGTTCTTCTATGCATAGTATTTATGAAATGATGATGAGGAATATGATGTGATTTTATGCATAACTATGTTATTATATATGAAAGGAAAAGTTCATTATAAACATGACATGCTAAGTTTATGATGCATTATAAGACGCATGATTAAAACCGACGAACCTCGGTAAAGTATATTTTCGAACTTAATAAATCAATCTTAGCATGCTCACTATTTCATAATAACCCAAGGTTCCTGGGGACGATGATGATGACACAATGCATCATGAGGTGAGTACCCTATGAGATTCTTTTATAAGTTTCTCACTCCTTCTATTTTTCTTTCCATCTCGAAACGGAAAAGGAAGCGTTCGTGAATCACATTGAGGCTTCCGGGTAGCTGAACTTGAATCCTGCTAGTTTCACTCGTATATTTCAGATATCTATCCCTATCCCTAGAGTGTTATTACTAGGTGCCATTAATGGATGTCCTTCCATCCATATATTATTTATGTTTTATTAGATTGCCTACACTTAGTCTTATTCTGTTGGTAGGCAAAATATCTATATGATATGTAATTATGGATGCTGTATGATGGAGCCAATATATTATGATGTGATGTTTGTAAATTCCTATGTGTCTTTTAAATTTTGCTAAATCATTCACGTTAAGCGCGGCTCACGTTTTCAATTATGTTTAAAAAAAAAAATGGCTCGTAATTTCACTAAGTATTTTCAAAGCATGATTAAGGACTGAAGCAAAGAGTAAAGTCTAGTAATTAATCAGATCCTGCCTAGGTGTATTGGGTTAATTATTAGGGTGTTACAATTTTCATCTATACCTTCTTATTCATCATTGTCTTCATCATCACTTTCTTCATGTGTGGAAGATGCGATTTTAAGTGCAATTCCTTTCTTCTTTTTGTCATTCTCTTCATGTT
>JAMLFY010000712.1:0-25296 GCA_030441495.1 Dalbergia oliveri
ATCAAATCAATGCATTTTCTTTTTATTGACATAGGAAAGACTTAGTTTATACCCAACGGTATTTGCTATGATATCCATATAGAGAACTGTATACCAAATGATATTTATAGTGGATTACACCACTTAAGGGAATAGAGACGCCCACGGAGAAACGAGCTCATTCCTATACGTGATCATCAAACTTCATTTTTTTTCATTTCCGAATCACACAGAGACTCATTCCTAGCCAGAACGTCTACGTGTAACACCTAATAATTAACCCAATACACCTAGGAGGATTCGAATTAATTACTAGACTTTACTCTTTGCTTCAGTTCCTTAATCATGCTTTGAAAATACTTAGTGAAATTACGAGCCATTTCTTTTTTAAACATAATTGAAAACGTGAGCCGCGCTTAACGTGAATGATTTAGCAAAATTTAAAGACACATAGGAATTAACAACATCACATCATAACATATTGGCTCCATCATCAGGCATCCATAATTACATATCATATAGATATTTTGCCTACCAAAAGAGAATAAGACTAAGTGTAGGCAATCTAATAAAACATAAATAATATATGGATGGAAGGACATCCATTAATGGCACCTAGTAATAACACCAGGGATAGGGATAGATATCTAAATATACGAGTGAAACTAGCAGGATTCAAGTTCAGTGACCCTTGACAGCTTCAATGTGATTCACGAACGCTTCCTTCCGTTTTGAAGACGAGATGGAAAGAAAATAGAGGGAGTGAGAAACTTATAAAAAGAATCTCAGGTACTCACCTCATGATGCATTGTGTCATCATCATCGTCCCCAGGAACCTCTCGGGTTATTATGAAATAGTGAGCATGCTAAGATTGATTTATTAAGTTCGAAAATATACTTTACCGAGGTTCGTCGGTTTAATCATGCGTCTTATAATGCATCATAAACTTAGCATGTCATGTTTATAATGAACTTTTCCTTTCATATATAATAACATAGTTATGCATAAAATCACATCATATTCCTCATCATCATTTCATAATACTATGCATAGCAGAACATCATATTCTCATCATCATCTCATAAATACTATGCATAGCAGAACATCATATTCACATAATGCATTTACTTAGTTTCTTAGGTGACTTAAAGTTACTTTCATCATCATTTTCCTGGCTACCCTATACTCCACCCTTTTGGGAGTAATCTAGGTTATGAGCTCATACCTTGCTAGTCTTTCACTAGCATATACTTATCCCTTTTGATAAGTAAAATTCCGTCTCTACCCTTTTGAGAGAACAGACTAGGGGGCAAGAATCACCTTTTCACCGCCTATAGTTTGATGGGTCCAAAGGATCATTTCCTCATATATTTTGAGTCACCTTTAAGTCTTTGCATGTTATATCATAATACAATTCTTCATTCATAATCATCATAACATTTTCTCATTTATAGTCTTATGCCGAAATAATATATACCAACTGGAATCATGCATCTGGAGATTCCCAGGAAAGAGAGGTGGGTCACAATGACACGCTTAAATACCAAATTTTTCCTTAGCGAATCTTTCCAAATTGCACTCTTACAGGAATACACTTTCTTCCAGGAACAGAATATGTCTTTATTTCATGCATAAGTTTTCATTGTTTAATACCAACTATAACATACAAACCAGGGAATCAATCAATGACACCAAATTCTTAATAAGCATCAAATCACATTTTAAGTACACATAAATTACTAGCTTCCCATAAAATTCTTACAAAGTTTTAAAACTCTTTTAGAACTAATTCTTTTTGTTAAACTTGAAAGAAGTCATAGGACTTTAGGCCTAACTTAACCATGGGACCGATTTATAACTGAAAGAATGTTCATAATTAAATCTTTCACTTAAGATAAAAGGAGCAAGTCTTGAGCTTTAGAGATTTAGGTGACATCTTTAATTATTACCATGCTATGCAACCTTATTTTAATCTTATCTTTATAAGGTGATAGCTTGGAATTATAAACATGATATGCAATTCCATTTCTTTATCTTTAAGATTTAAGGTGATAACTGAAAATTAAACATGATGCAAGAACTTGTAATATAAACATGATGCAAGAAACTGAGCGTGGAACGCATAGGACCAAGGAGAGGGAGAAGAGACTCAGCAACCTAGCGCGGTAGTCCGCATAGGAATCTGAGGGAGAAGAGAATTACATTTTTTTTTTAAGCTCCAATTCTCAAGAATTTAAAGAATAAATTCTTTAACTCCAATTATCTCATTTCTTTGCTTATGTGATCAAGCAAGTCTTTGAGCTCTAGGATTTTTAGGTGATGACATAAAATAAACATGCCATGCATTGATTCTTTTAGCCATTATAAAATAAAGTGAGAGCATAAAATAAACATGAGATGCAACTTCTTTATTATCTTTAGAGATTAAGTGACAACTTGAAATTTAAACATGAAATGCAAGCTTGAAATTTAAACATGAGATATGCAAGTTCATTTATTTATTCTTGAGAATTTAGTTATGACATAAATAAATATGGTTATGCAAGGCATAAACTTAAACATGGATGCAAGTTCACTTGATCTCTTTACTAGAGCTCCTTCAAGACTTTAGAGAATTATGTTTTCAACCCATATATGTATCTTAGCAAGACAAAGTAAAATACATATTTCATTCAAACCTCAAGATAAAAACATTATTCTTTAAAGTTTTGCATTAAATGGAATGTTCAAGCTTTAGAGGCCTAACTTGTGATGGATTTACAACCCATATTCAAGGTCCTCATCATCAAGCCATCATTTCATTCCTTCCTAGGCCATTTGGCCGAAACCATGAAAGGAAAATAAGGAAAGAAAAACTGAAATTTTAGAAGTTTGGAAACTAGTGAAACCTTCAAGTTTTAGATCTAACTTGTGAAAGCTTTGCAACCAACACTCAAGAATCTCATCATCAAACCATGGTCTCATCATAAGCTAGGCCATATGGCCACTTTAAAAGAAGGAAGAAGAAACTGAAAATGAAAACTTAAAAGAAAGCTCATAAACATCATTTTTGAGCTAGAAACATAACTTGTCTTAACATAAATGAACTTAGAAACACCTCCCTACCTAATTTGATTTGAAAGAAAGGAAGAGAACTTGGTTTCCTTGAGTGAAATGAAGCAAAATATTCTTGAAAAACTTGAAGAAGAATTCAGCCAAGAGGAGGAAGGAATGAAAGCTTTTGGTGCTCCCAAACTAGAATTTGTGTAAGTTATGAGCAAGCATCTAAACTATCTTCAAGCATGCCTATTTATAGAGAATTTAAGCTCATGTATGGACAAGAAGGAAGAAAGTAATAACCAATTTTTCAGGAAAACAAAGGGAGGAAAAATCATTTTGTTTAAGGCATGAATTATGCCATGTTTTAGGAATCTTTTTGGCATTTTGTTTTAGTGCATTTCTTGCAATAATTCTAATGATTATGGCTGAATTATTTCGTGCATTACAGCCTCATGGAAGAGGATTTTGTGTGTTCCATGTATTATTTAGGTGTAGGCAAGGTATTCATGCAATTTAGAGAATTTACGGTTAAGGACTTAAGTGAATTACTAAGCAATTTGGGTGTTTTAAGCAATTTTAGGTTCTAATCAATCTAAATAAATAATTTTGACTCTAGATTAATAATTAGAATTTAATAAGCTTTAATTTGAGCCTAATATTGCTTAGTTTTCGTAAGACGAATCAAAAATCTCAAAATTTGTAAAACTTACAAAGAGAAGGGCAAAACGGTCATTTACTTAAAATTGCCCGAGACCACCCGAGCTTAACCAATGGTTAATCATGGCTTAAAAACACCTTTTAACACATTTTAGTGAGGTTCAACTCAGCCGCACACAATTGAGTTAAGCAGGGTAAGGGCGTTTTGGTCATTTCGCGTCGAGCTCAAAATTAGGATTCTTCTCTCTTAACACACATAACACAAACAATCCCTTATTAACATCAAAACATCCCCTTGAGGATGGGTGGGGCCCACGATCCTCATTTCCTAGAAAATAACCTCAGGGCATTTTGGTCATTTTACACGTAGTAAATTGGGGTTTGAATACTTGCACGAATTGCTCCTAACTTCTCTTCTAACGTTATATTCCTTTATTAAGGATTGTTTGGTCTCAAATTTTATATAATATTTACCTACGGTAATTCGGAATTCCTAATGATAGTAAAAATTAATAAAATCTGGGCGTCACATACCAAACTCATAAATTGGGAAGTTTCTTCTTTCTCCTTCCTAATTCAATCTAGTAGTTTGTTTGTTTTGTCATATGTCAGAACATGCAAGATTGAAATTTATACTATCTCTTTTTCTATAATTGCATCAAGTACTTTTCTCTTTTCCCAAATGCATACATAAGCCACGTGTAGGGTTTTATTCACAATGCAATTTCAATCATGTCTCATAAACCATTCTTTATTTCCCCTCTAGCATGCATTTATGTGTCACAAATCACATGGCCAATATTCAATATCAAGTATTCATGTCATACTAGAACCAAAATGCCATTACATTATCAATTCAAGCCTTTGGTTCTTTTCCACAATGGGCACATTTTCACACTATTGAGCACAAATTTATTTGCTCATAAAACAATCAATTTACAGAGGCTATAAAAATTATCTAAGACACTTCAATGTGCCCACAAGACTCCATAAAAATTTCAGAGAACAAAAGAGCTCAACTATGATAACAAAATTAGACAAATTTGGTGGTCCCTAAAAAAGCACTCAACCTTGTCAAACCCGAAATTATAATCTTTAACCCTAGCAAAATATTGAATCGATGCAAGAAAAATCACAGTTACACTTCAAGATGTTATCAACGTTCAGTAAATATTTCAAAGAAAAAATCAATCATTTGTTATGTTAAAAAATTTAGGAAAATTGATAGCTTTAAGACCAGAAATTCAAGGGAGCACATATATAGTTTTATGATTTTTTTTCAGGTAGTAGGAGTCCGAACAAGAAAATTCATGGAACTAGCCTAGGGTGTTAGTTTCAACATATATTTTTTTTATCTCATGAAAATACCCACAAATATACCAGAAAATTCAGAATGAATTACTCGCCAGGAGGAAACCGAAAATTCAGAGGCATAGAGCAAAACCCCTTTTGATAAAATGATTTTTAACATCATCCAAACACCTCACCAAAATTACAACATCACTATTCATATATATTATCAACCAATACAATTAAAAATTTTGGAATAATACCAATCGAAAGTTCATAATAAATTTGCAAGGAAAAGGCCAAAGAAAACCCTACTCTTGGAAGCTAGCTACTCCTTGGCTCTTTTTAATGCTCCAAGATGGATTCCATTCACTCCAAAGCTCCCAAATCAAACCCTAAAGCCCTTCCTAATCAATGAGAAGAAGTGATATGTCAATGTGAGGATTGTATGGAGAATTTTGAAATTTTAAATCGGTTAGATTGATAGATTATAAGGAGTAGAACAAGTTTTGTGAAGGGATCTTGGTGTTTTAGTGATTTTGAGCTAGGGTTTTTGAAGCTCAAGCTTGTTAATAGAGGTTTGAGAGGAAGTGTAACATTCCTGCTGCTTTGTGGATTGCCAACTTTCACTACAAACCAACATCTGCTCTTCACCCGCTTTGTCCTCACTCACACGCTTCTAGGAAAACTTCCCAGGAGTCACCCATCCCAAACTTACCCCAAGTCAAGCACGCTAACTCGTAGTTCTTTCGTGAATAGGGCTACCGAAGAAAGATGCATCTTTGTGGCATAGGTAGCACTAATCAATTCATATAAGCCCTCCTCAAACTGTATAGTCCCATACCTATAGAGACGAGGATCCTTTCTCATTCGGGTGTGTAATCGATTCATGTACCCCTGGGCTTGGAGGCAGGAGCCGTCCTTGTCGTGCTCCCGCACCGGCCACCACTCCCTTCCTCCGTCCAGAGCGTTACATGCTGACCAGCTTCTGCTGTCGTCCCCTCACCAGACACCTCACTGGGAGAGGTGCAGGCTCTCAAACCATTTGGAACATCCTGATGCTTTATGGATCCGTTATTTCCTACAAACCAACACGGGGTCTCTCCAGGATGCTTAGTCCTCACTCACACGCTTCCTAGGAAAACTTCCCAAGGATACCCATCCAAAATTACCCTAAGTCAAGGACGCGCTGGACCGTGGAGTTCTTTCGTGATAGGCTACCGAGAAGATGCACTTTATGGCATAGGTAGTACCAATCAATTCATATAAGCCTTCCTTAACTGTATAGTCCCAGACATATAGAGACTCAGGATCCCTTCATCGGGTGTGTAATCGGTTCATTCATGTACCTTCCGCTTGAAGGCAGGAACGTGACTTGTCCGTGGCTTTCCGCAACCGGTTATCACTCCCCGCCCCCGTCTGTCACAGGAAAAGCAACTGGGGAAAAGGGTTCTTGAAGAAGCTCTGGCCAAAAAATTGATGATGATGGAGTGATAAGGTTGGTGGTTTTATGTTTATCTTGATATAAAGGTAGTATTTATGTAGGTAAAGTGTAATTTTCTTTTTTTTTTAGGAAAGAAATTATATGAATGAGATTTGATTGGATAGTCCAAGTAATGAATTTTTCCATCCACTTAGCTCAAGTATAAGTGGTCACTTTCTTTGGGAGCAAGTAGCTTTTTCCGTGTTAAATCACACACCAAAATTCAACCAAACAGTACTAGTATTGGCTATGGGAAATATAATAAATGCAAAGATCATGATTTAAACTTACTTTCAAGTTCAATGCTTGCCATCCACTTGGCATAAAGTGGTTGGCAAAGGTTATCTTGCCACTAAGTAACTTACGATGTTAAAAGTGCATATCAAAATCTTACCGAATGGGTAATACGTACGGGCACGGGTTAAACATTACCCAAAAATTAATTCTGGTAGACTTCTATTTCTTATCATTTGAACCTTAACTTTCTTCTTAATCCCGGTGTACCCGCCTCAATTTTCCCGTGTACAAATGATCAAAATGCCCCAAAGGTCATTTTACTCGGAAATGAGGATCGCCAGCCTGATTCCTCCCAAAGTAGGATGTTTTGATGTTGAAAGGGGATTATGTGTGCTAATAGAGCGAAGAATCTAATTTTTGAATTGATGTGCAAAATGACTAATGCCTATGGTGAAGCATAACAGAATTAAGTGCCAATTGGTCAACTTCACCCAAAGTTTAAAATTATGTTTTTAAGTAATGTTTAACAACAAGTTAAGTTGGGGAAACCAGGAAGGTTTTTGCAAAAAATTACCATTTTGCTCTTAGCTAAGTGCATTTTGGGCCTAATGATACGTTTAACGAAACCTATGCAATATTAGACTCTAATTAAATATTAGTAAATTCTACTTACTAATCCAAAGTCAAAATAATTAATTAAGGTTAATTAGAACCTAAGATAGCTTAGAGAAAATCAAAATCCTTTTCTTGATCTAAGACTTTATATCACATTTTCATGAATAGTAAAATCCCTATTCCAATTTTCTTAAATTATGGAAATGGTCACATGAATGAGATTCCTCCTAATAAAGGTGGATTTTATTAATCAAGCAAGACCACTCTTTAATCATGTCTTGTGTAACGCCCAATTTTTCCTGTAATTTTTACTTCATTAGGAATTACCGAATTACCATAGGTAAATATTATATAAAATTTGAGACCAAACAATCCTTAATAAAGGAATATAACGTTAGAAGAGAAGTTAGGAGCAATTCGTGCAAGTATTGCAAACCCAAATTTCTGTACGTGTAAAATGACCAAAATGCCCTGAGGTTATTTTACTCAGGAAAATGAGGATCGTGGGCCCCACCCATCCTCAAGGGGATGTTTTGATGTTAATAAGGGATTGTTTGTGTTATGTGTGTTAATAGAGGAGAAGAATCCTAATTTTGAGCTCTGACGCGAAATGACCAAAACGCCCTGCGGCCGTTTTAACCCCGATTTGCGTGCCGACTAAGCCCAAACCTCACTAAAATGTTTTAAAAGGTGTTTTTAAGCTATGATTAACCATTGGTTAAGCTCGGGTGGTCTCGGGCAATTTTTAAGTAAAATGACGTTTTGCCCGTCTTTGTGCAATTTTACAAATTTTGAGATTTTTGATTCGTCTAACGAAACCTAAGCAATATTAGGCTCAAATTAAAGCTTATTAAATTCTAATTATTAATCTAGAGTCAAAATTATTTATTTAAATTGATTAGAACCTAAAATTGCTTTAAAACACTCAAATTGCTTACTAATTCACCTAAGCCCTTAACCGTAAATTCTCTAAATTGCATGAATACCTTGCCTACACCTAAATAATACATGGAACACACAAAACCCTCTTCCATGAGGCTGTAATGCACGAAATAATTCAGCCATAATAATCATTAGAATTATTGCAAGATAATGCACTAAAACAAAATGCCAAAAAATTCCCTAAAACATGGCATAAAACATGCCTTAAACAAGAAATGATTTTCCTCCCTTTGTTCCCCATGAAAAATCCAAAAATTATGCCTCCTCCTCTTGTCCATACATGAGCTTGAATTCCTCTATAAATAGGCATGCTTGAGGAGCCTTAGAAGCCTTGCTCATAACTTACACAAATTCTAGTTTTAGGAGCACCAAAAGCTTTCTTTCTTCCTCCTCCTTGGCTGAAATTCTTCTTCCATTTTCAAAGATATTTTCTTTCATTTCACTCAAGGAAACCAAGTTCTCTTCCTTTCCTTCAAATCAAATTAGGTAGGGAGTTGTTTTTAAGTTTATTTCTATGCTTTGCTAAGTGTTGTTCTTGGTTCAAAATGATGATTTCATGGATTTTCTCTAGTTTTTCCATTTGGTTTTCTTCTTCCTTTTCTTTGAACAATTCGGCCATATGGCCTAGGTGGGACTAAGATGATGGCTTGATGATGAGGACCTTGAGGGTGGGTTGTGAATCCATCACAAGTTAGGCCTCTAAAGCTTGAAAGTTCCACTTGATGCAAAACTTTAAAGAATAATATTTTTATGATGTTTTTATGATCTTGAGTTTAGAACTTGAAAGATGTATTTTTCACTTTGTCTTGCTAAGATATATATGGGTTGAATTATATTTCTCTAAAAGTCTTGGAGGAGCTCTAGTAAAGAAATAAAATGAACTTGCATCCATGTTTAAGTTTATGCCTTGCATAACCATGTTTACTTTCTATGTCATCACTAAATTCTCAAGAATGAATAAATGAACTTGCATATTCATGTTTAAATTTCCAAGCTTGCATTTCATGTTTATATTTCAAGTTGTCACTTAATCTCAAAGATAATAAAGAGGTTGCATCTCATATTTATTTTATGCTCTCACTTTATTTTATAATGGCTAAAAGAATCAATGCATGGCATGTTTATTTTATGTCATCACCTAAAGATCCTAGAGCTCAAAGACTTGCCCAAGTATCACAAGCAAAGTTGGAAAATGGTAGTATCCTAAGGATTCATATTTCCTTAAGATTATTGGAGTCAAAGAATTTATTCTTTAAGAAGTCTAGTTGGAGCTTAATAAGAATTCTCTTCTCCCTTCACCGGTCCATGCGGACTACGCGCTCAAGTTTCTTATTTTCTTTTATTAAGATTCTTCTCCCTTTGGTCCAAGTGCGGACTAAAGATAAAGTTTCTTGCATATCATGTTTATAATTCCAAGTTATCACCTTATAAAGATAAGATTAAAATGAGGTTGCATAGCATGTTTATGATTCTAGTATCACCTAAATCTCTAAAGCTCAAGACTTGCTCCTTTTATCTTAAGTGAAATTTTAATCATGAACATTCTTTCAATGTATAAATTGACCTCATGATTAAGGTAGGCCTAAAGTAATTTTTAAATAGCTACTGAGTTAGTTCTATAATTTGTTTCAAGATTACCAAAAAGAATTAGTTTCTAAAAGAGTTTTAAGGCTTAAAATGATATTATGGGAAACTAATATCTTGCATGTACTTAAAATAAGATATTAAGCAATTATGTGAGGTTCATGATTTAGCCACTGATCTTAGTTAGTATTACTATGATTTGATATGTTTGAAGTTGTGATAATTATGTTTATTGATAAGGAATAATGCTATGCATGTTGGAAGTGAAATTAGCTACATAACAACGTAAAGCTTTAAATATGATTTACTGCCTATGCTGCCTCATATAGTCTAATAATGTTCTTAAGCCTTATAATTGATGGTAATAAATCCCTTAGATGCATAATTAATTAGTTCAATAATTGAGGTTGCCCGATTCTAGAGTTTAGTTGTTTAAGACGGCTTTCGATAAGGATTTATGATGATGCCTCTTTGATGTTTTAAATGATAAGTCTATGTAGTGATTTGATGCTTATTAAGTATTTGACGTCATTGAATGATTCCTAGGCTTGCATGTTATAGTTGTTGTTGCAAACAATGAGAATGCTTATACATGAAAAATGAAATATTCTTTGTTATTTAAAAATTTACCCTTGTTGGGAAGAAAGTATATTCCTGTAAGTGTAATTTGAAAAGGTTGCTGGCTAAAAAGACTTGGTATTTAACCATGTCCATTTGTGACCCACCTCTTCCTGGAATCTCTAGATGCATGATTCCAGTTGGTATATATATTATTCCAGAATAAGACTATAAACGAGAAAATGTTATAAATGATTATGAATTGAGAATTGTATTATGATATAACATGCAAAGACTTAAAGGTGACTCAAAATATATGAGGAAATGACCCTTGGACCCATCAGACTATAGGTGGTGAAAAGGTGATCCTAGAAATGATCCTTTGGACCTCAAACTATAGGCGATGAAAGGTGATTCTTGCCCCCTGAGTCCGTTCTCTCAAAGGGTAGAGAGGAATTTTACTTACAGAAGGGATAAGTATATGCTTGTAATGACTAGCAAGGTATAGCTCATAACCTAGATTACTCCCAAAAGGATGGAGTATAGGGTGGCCCAGGAAAATGATGATGAAAGTAACTTTAAGTCACCTAAGGAATTAAGTAACATATTATGTGATTATGATGTTCTTCTATGCATAGTATTTATGAGATGATGATGAGAAATATGATGTTCTTCTATGCATAGTATTTATGATATGATGATGAGGAATATGATGTGGTCTTATGCATAACTATGTTATTATATGTGAAAGGAAAAGTTCATTACTAGGTGCCATTAATGGATGTCCTTCCATCCATATATTATTTGTTTTGTTAGATTGCCTACATCTAGTCTTATTCTGTTAGTAGGCAAACTATCTATGTGTTATGTAATTATGGATGTTATATGATGGAGCCAATATGATGTGTTTTTCATGCTATATCTACGTTATTCGCTTTATTTTGATTATTGTTCACGTTATGTGCGGCTCACGTTTTCAATTATGTTTTAAAAAAAATGGCTCGTAATTTCACTAAGTATTTTCAAAGTATGATGAAAGACTGAAGCAAAGAGTAAAGTCTAGTAATTAATCAGACAACCTAGGTGTATTCGGTTAATTATTAGGGTGTTACATCTTGAACCAGCTTATTACCCATTTTCACCCAAAACATTAATATTACAACCCCTAATCATAGCCTAATCAAATCAACATCTAAACATACCCATAAACGAACATTAAAATGAGAATTTCTGCCCGTTTCCTTAATCATAACCGGCCACTCCTCTTCCATCTTCATCTATCACATGTTGAAATTCAATTAAAATATGTTTAAAGAAATATACTTGCCCATACCTTAAGCCATGCTTTGAACCATACCTAGCCATACTCAAAGCGATACCATGCAAAGAGATATTTTTCTCTTCCTTCCTCCCCAAGAAGCCGTCGGCCTCCTCCTCCATTTCCACCTCCAGGTGTTTCATTTTTCTATAAATAGGCATCAAGGAAAGCTTGTAACACTTGCTCATCTTCACAACCTCAAAGCTTTCTTTCTTAAACTCAAAAATTCTTCTTCTTCTTCTTCATTTCTTTTTTAAGAGCCACCACCCTCCACCATTTCCTAACCACAAACCACCACACAAACACCACAAACATTCCTCTAAACACATAATCTTTCCATTTCCAAGACCAAAAACTCAAGACAACCTTTCTTTCTTTTCTTTTCCTCTTGGCCAAATCACCTTTGCACCAAGAAAGAAATTGTTCTTCTCATCTCATTCCAAGACCAAGCTTTCTCTTTAAAAAGAAAAACATCTTTGGTAGGGAGTTGTTTTAAGGATTTGCTATTCTTTCTCTTGTATTACTCATGGTTTAAGATGTTCTTCCTTTCTCATTACACCATTTTTTTTGGTTCTTTGTTTTCCTTTCCTTCTCTTTTGTTTTCGGCCTTATGGCCTGCATCATGAAGAAACCATGGCTTAATGATGAGAGTCTTGGGTGTTGGTTGCAAAACCATCATTTGTTTGACCTCTAAAGTTTGAAGGTTTCACTTTTAAGAGTTTTAGCAAATGATGATATTATGTTGTTAGAATAGAAATCTTGAGCCTAGGATTCAAGAAATGCATCCATAATGTATTACAAGTCTTTGCATTACATATTTACAATTAAGCTTTGCGTTTCATGTTTACATAATCACCTAAATGATTAATCTCAAAGCCTACCTATTTCAACCTTAAAGTTGAAATGTGATTTAGAGTGAATACTTTAAAGGGCCTAGAGCACTAAAATAAAGAATTAAACTTGCATTCATGTTTACATTTCTTGTCTAGCATATTTATTTTTCAAGTCATCACCTAAACTTAAAGATTTAAAAACTAGAGCTTGCATTCTCATGCTTAAATTCAAAGCTTTGCATAGCATATTTATGTTTTCTTGCCATCACCCTATAATGCCAAGATTAAAAATAAAGCTTGCATTACATGTTTAAATTATGCCATCACTTGGTTAACCTTGTGCTCAAGACTCACCATTTCAACTCACATGAGGTCTTTGACTCATGCAATATATAGGTCTTAATAAATGTAAACATCTTTTATTAAGCTCTCATTCATGCTACTAATCTAAGGTTGCTTGTTGTGTTGCTATAAGGATACGAATTAAAGTACTTATCCTATAAAATGTTGTGATTTTCATATGCTTGAGGAATTATGTGAAATTGAGGACTTACATGTTAGTTATTTGAATTTGAATGAATATGGCATGTTATAATTTCACTGAAATATCTTAAAGTTGCATAGAGCATGAGAAAAAGTATATGATATGGTTATGGCTTTGCATCTTAACATAATATGTTAATATAAAGGTGACATAAAAATAACATGGAAATGATCCTAAGACTCAGAATTAAAGGTTATGAAGGTGATCCAATAAGGAAGTGATCCTTTGGACTCCGAATTAAAGGTTATGAAAGGTGTTCCTATTGCCTTCTATCCACTCCAAGAGTCGGGTGTTTACTTATCATAGGATAAGATTATGCTAGTGATGACTAGTCAGGTATGAGCTCATAACCTAGAACTCTCAAAAGCGAAGAAATAGGGTGGCCCTAGAGAGAAAGAATTAATCTAAGTCACCTAAAAGATAAGTGGAAGAAGGTCATGTTATAATTATTATGATCCATGAGTATCCTTTATGATTAAAATTAGTATCTCATACGTTGCATTGCCATGCATTTCATGATAAGGTATATTGCATTCATGATATCCAAGATGCATACTAAAATTAATGGGCCTCGGTACTTTAGAACTTTAAAATTGAACCTTATGAATGTTCACCTTTCTATAGAGAAACCAAAGGTTCCTGAGGACGTGTAGATGATGACACCGATATAGGAGGAAACCCTACGAGATTCTTTATCAAGTTTTCTCACTCCTCTATCTTTTCTTTCCATCACGTCTTCAAGATGATGGCAGCCTTCGTAATTTATGTTGATGCGCCAACATGGAGCTTCATTTCGATGCCACGCACCAGTCATACCACTTTGTTGGATGTTGTTTCGTGCACCTTCGTGTTCCTCGATTGCCCATTTTGCCCAGCCATCACGGTTTCCATTTCACACTGACTTTGCCCTTCGCCATCGGCCTACTCTTCCAAGACGCCCACCCCAAGGAGAGTTGTAACCATGGTGCCCCCACCGGCCTCCGTCAGCACCAAGCCTTCCCAAGTACGTCCCTCTCTACTGGAATTCAACCCCCCCCCGAGACAAACATTCCATCCATGGGTCTTCCTCACCATTCCTATGGCGTTAGGTAGCAAGGATACTGTGACGGGCTCATCGAGGAGGCAGGGTGAGGATGGTGCCCCATCGTGGTAGCACATGTCCGACCCCGCTTACCACTTGGCTAACCCCAAGTTATCTCAAATGGATTGGTATATACCCCCTTGGACGGTAGGCTAAGCCAAGCCAGCGACTTTTAGCGCGCATGCTCACATATGTTAGGATAGCCTTCTTTTGCTTTAGAGGTTATCTATTTGTAGATGCACTGATATAGAGGGAGTTTCTGATTGCTTTTACGTTTCTTTTTTCTTTTTCTTGGATATAACTACTTACTCTACGCTTGCTATTTCTTACTTGGTGTATGGATTATCCATATATATATATATATATATATATATATCATTGTGATGTTGTTTTTATTCATGACTTTATGTTAGATCTGTCCTGTTATGTTTTTCCGTATAAGTGTGGCTCAGTTTTTGTTTTAAAAAGAAAAATTTTACCCATATTTTCCTAAGTATTTTCAAACCAAAATTAAAGCTCTGAGGCAAAAGTAATAACTAATGATTAACTTAAATACATCCTAGGTGTATGGAGTTAAATATTAGGGTGTTACATGTTTGGTATCAAGCAGAGCGATTCTCATTAGTCTTAAGGATTCTACTGATTATGCTTCTCAAGCATAATGCGAATAGGTATATTATGTGTAGTTGTCCCATCAATAAGATGAGCTTAAGATTTAGAAATGCATAAATAATTGTTTGTCATTTATGCCACTGGGACCAACCCATTTCGTGTAACACCCTCCAAATTACCACATTTCTCGAGTATGGATATAGTAATTAGTAGAGTATTACGGTAAGTTTCTGGACTATACTAGTTGAAATAATTCAATGACACGAAATGTCGCAATACATATACTATCATAACGAGATTTACATATAAGGGTAATGTAAGGTCACTATATATATATACATCATAAGGCAAAGACTGACAAAATGACCCGAAAAGTCAGGACTCGATGAGACGACTAATCCCCTACCCGGGACCTAACCTCTCAAACACCCTGATGACAAAACCGCATATGTACATATACAACGAGAAAAAGAAAACCAAAAGTACATTGTTGGTAGGTAGGTAAGGTCCTAACACTATCCTATGTTGATGTACATGCACGTCTCTAGAGGCTCTACTCCGTGAGGAAGCCATTGGCCATCGAGCGATGACCTCTCCTCCATCCTGGGCACGGGTCCTCAGAAGGGATCCGACCAGATGAGGAGGATGACAAAACGGGGTGCGTCTCGGCCGAGAGACACGGGTGGAGCGAGGGGGATCTCAAACACTCAGGATGGGCCATGTGAAGGGCACACCGTCATAAGGAAAGCGGGTCGAAGTCCGTCTCAAGACCGAGGTACTGAAGGAGCGATCAAAGAACATATAGATCCGAAGTCCTAACAACCAACGCGTACATACAATCCAATGCCGGATCATATTGCCACACCCACTGTGGCGACGAGAAAAACACTAGGGACGCATCTGCGAATTTGTAACAATAAAATACATACAACTGGAGGGGTGAGAGATATAAATTTCTAGGAAGGGTAGTTTCCCCCATATACAATATACAATAGGATAAGCAATTCATGCATATAGGATTCATATAAACACCTACAAAAAATCTGAAAACCCGTAGCCTGGAAAATGAGGAATATCACAATAATCAACGAGTAATAATATGCATAATCAGAAATCCATTTCTCATGTCCTTCTCAAATTTTCAACATAGGGAAGGCTTATTCTCAGAGAGATACATTCACAATTTATATTTTCATAGAGACCATAGACTGCCAGGACATGAGCTCATTCTTATTCCGAGATCACCGAACTTCATTTTTTTCCATTTCCGGATCACTCAGAGGCTTTATGCCTAGCCGACACGTCTATCGACTCAAATTTTCTAGGGAGTCCTTCTTTTTGCCTTCCCTCTCAATTCTTCTAAGCCTTGTTTCTGCTTTTTCCCCATATGTCTCAAACATACACAGGAAGATATGCACATACTATCATAAATTTTAGCCATTTCCACATTTCATTATCCTGGCAGAATTGAAGTTCTAGACACAACAATTTGTTACCATACCAAACAACCATTCCACCCTTAAGGAAAATTTCACATGACACTTCAATGTGTCTAAAACAACCTGTAAAAATTTCAGGGCAATCAGAGTTATATAACACTTCCATAAAATAGGCAAGTCTGGTGGTCAGAAGTCACAAATTCATAGTCCAGACTTGTGTTCTCAGAATATTTAACCCTAGAATTCTTAATGGAATCAAGGTACAAGAAAATTCACAGAGGTATTTCAACATGTTATTAGTCTTGTGTAAAAATTTCAGGAGATATCTCAATCAATTGCTATGATTAAAAATTCGGGAAGTTTGTTACTTCAGTCTCAATAGTTTAGATAGCAGCAGTTACAATTCGGTTCCTAATTTTTTTAGGCATCAAACCTTAAAATTAACCCTAAGAAAATTCATATATTTAGTTTAAGGGCTTAACTACAACATATAATTTTCATGGCTCATGAAACCACCCAAAATTTTCCAGAAAATTCGTGAGAAATTCTGATTTCAGAACAGAATTCAGTCCAGCAACCTAGTTCCAATTTCACTTGAGAGAAACCCATTTTAAAACCATCCAAACACAACACAAAAATTCATACATCAATATCAATATGTTAACCATCAGAATCATCAAAATTTTTGGAATTAGGGCAAGCCAAAACAGAATTGAAAAATTCCACAAAAAGGCAGCAGAAAACCCTACTCTTAAAAGGCTAAAGGAGTCTATCTGCAGCTGTTCAAGTTGTGATTCTTCACAACCAAACTCCCACACAACCTCAAACCCTCCTCTGATTAGTGATGGATGTGCAAGAAGGATAGGGTTCTTGAAATTTCAATCGGTTATAATTGTAGAGGTGGAAGTGTAGATCAATTTTTGTGAAGGAAGATTTGGGTTTTGGTGATTCTCAAGCTAGGGTTTTTGTGAGTATGAACAAGATTGGAGCTCTTGGCTATGGAGGCACTTCACCTTCTGATTTCTCCTTGAATGGCCAAGAATGATGTTGGCTTTGGGGAGGAAGATTGTGATTAGGCTTATAATAAATGCAAGGTAAGATTTTTGTTAAAAATCATGATGACCTGGTGACTAGGCTATGATGGATGGCTAGGATTTGATCTTGGATTCCAGAATGAACTCTGAGCTTCCACTTGCTCTACCTTAGGGAATTGTTTAGTTGTAGTGATGGAATGTCTTCTGTGTTAAAAACCACACACCGAAATCTGCCACTAAAGTTGTGTGCAAACGTTTCCCACTGAATGGATATTATCCCAAAATTTAATTAAGGTATAAAATTATTGTTCCCATACATTCCTCATCTTATTCTCATATTTTCTTAACTTTTGGCACCTCCATGCCCTGAATCCCCCAAGCTTTGGCTGTTCCGAAGTGTTTATTGGCCTGCCAAGTACTATTCACATTTTTTTTTTTTGTACTCCCTCATGGAGTCATTCTCATCACAACTGTCCCTGCCAGGTTCTAATATTCCTATTAAGTTTTCCTCAATTAATATCTGAAGAAAACTAGGATGTTACATTTTGCATAAAATATTGAGCCTGATCACTCAGTGTTTGCTGGTTTGGTGTATATAGGGACCAATGGCAGAACGACAACAGAATAGGACCCGAAACCAGGAGATTCCAGACCGCCAAAGCCCTCCGCAAGGTGGCTAGAACCATGAGGGCTATGTTTGAAAGGATGGACTTATAGACCGCCATGACACAAGACATGGTCACATGCCTTGAGGTCTCCTTAGCATGCTTGTTTTGGGAATTTCACAAGGCCAACCCGCCTTCATTCAAGGGAACTTTGAATCCAAACCACGCCGACGAATGGATCAAAAGCATGGAGAAAATCTTCACGGTGATTCCACTTATAGAAGAGCATAAGGTGACTTTTGCCATGATATGCTGGAGGCTATGCCCAATTCTGGTGACTCAGAAGCATAGAGACTTTTTGCAAGCAACCGATACTGAGATTGACTTGGAGCGTTAAACCTCACTTCTATAAGAAATATTTCCCGAGTCGGTGAGGAATGCCAAGGACATTAAGTTCATGCAATTGACTCAGGGGCATGAGCATTGCCCAGGATATCGCCAAGTTTAAGGAGTCATTAGTTCTTAGGATGTACTAAGGAAACCCTAACGAGATAGAAGTGCATCAGTACGAATTCTTGGGCTCTAAGGCCGAAGTTAATGTTGTGGTAGCTCATTTGGAGATCAAGGACATCCCTACCTTGGTCAACAAATACCACATCATTGAGGACGGTCAAAGGAAGCGTAGCACGTCAAGTGCCGATAGTTTGCAAAGAAGTTAGCACCACAAGCCCAAAGTTCAAGCGCAAAGCAGGCGTCGTTCCGATTTCGCAACAAGGACCACAATCCAGACCCCGCTTCAACACAAGGCCTCCAGAGACTTCAATCAAGGAGGCCATACGAAATTGAGGGAAAGTGCCTCAAAGGGGTCCAGTTATACCCCAAGAACCTACGCCTATCACACCCCCGTAAGTGCTGAGAAACCTCATGGTACTGACTTGCCGACAAGCCTGGAGTTTGCTAACGATGTGGGAAGCCCGACCACTTCTCATGGGACCACAAAGAGAAACCTAACGGCCCCCAATCCCAAAAGCTTGGACACGACCCGATCTCCACGTCCTTATGATGATGCGATGATTTTTGAGCAACTCGTACGCCTCATGAGCTATTCTACGACTCACTCTCCGCCAGCTCTGAAGGGTACCAGTACGTGCCCCTCACTCAGGACTTCTAAGGAGCACCCAGGAGGACCCCACTCCACCGCATATGCCCATGGGTAGTGAGGAGACGGTGACTCACGTCTGAGAGCCCTGGACCTGTTCCATCCCTCGACGTAGGAATGTCCAGCCTTCCACCATGCCCGCTCCAGCCGGCTTCATCATGGAGGACCTCAGTGCCTACCAAGACGCACTTCGTCCATGGATTGGTTACGTCCCGCTTACCCATGGCATTAGCTTTAGATATAGAGGTAGTCCTTAGTGCACGCACTACATGTAGAACGGATAACCTTCTTTTGTATTGAGGTTATCCACTTTAGATGTTCTTGGGAGGATGATGTTCCTTTTATGATTTCTGGTCTCTGTGGTTTCCATTTACATGTATTTCCCTTCAGCTGTATTTGCATCATTTATGTACTTGAAGATCCTACCATAGGGTAGGCATATTATTATGTATGAAGTATTTCAATGTGATGTTATATTTGATCTGGAGCCACTTCTATGTTTATATTTCTGCACTTTATAATACCGACCCGATAAGATACGCGCGGCTTCTATTTAAAAAAAAAAAAATGGCTGGTATTCTTTAAGTTATTTCTCTTTCTCATAAAAGAACCATGATAGTAAGTAATGACTGATTTGACCTAAGTACTTACTAGTAGTATTGGAGAGATGTTAGGTTGTTACATTTTGGTATCAGAGGTTTTCGGTTCTATCTAGCGAGGATTTGGAATTTACGTGCTTCTTAAGTATTTCGCTAGAAATGTCATGAATAAGAGTTTTAGGATTAAGTTATACATGACTTCTGTTTGTTGCACGTGCCATAGTAACTTGCGACTTTACTAGGACTATTGAGCCTGACGATCTCAATGTTGCTGTTTTGTGTGATGGACAAATGGCACCGCCGACGAAATCCTAGGACTACGGCAAATGCTGACCAAGACAATGCGCTGCCGCTTACGCTGAAATGGCTATAGCTATGGCACGGTTGTTTGACCGTATGGATTAACTCAGAATGCCGTAACCCGGCTCCTGCGCTGTGAGATTCCGAGCATGTTCGCTTTGGAGAGTTTCGTAGGGCGAGCCCACCCACCTTAAGGGAACTGGTCACCCGATGCATGCCGAGGAATGGATCCGAAGCATGGAGAAGATTTTTGCGTGATACCGTGCTCTGAGGAGCAAAAGTGAGGTTTTCCACCTATATGTCGAAGGCTGACGCCAGTTGTCGGTGGACTGGAGCCCAGAGGCTGCCTGAGAAACGCTAATGGGGCCATCAACTGGAGGTTTTTAAAGTTCACTTCTATGAGAAGTACTTCCTGAACCGTCCGCAATGCCAAGGAGGTGGAGTTCATGCAATTGTTCCAGAGATCGGACGGTGGCACAATATACCGCTGAATTCGAGGACCTCATCAGTTCTCGACGATGACCAGGCCAACCCGTCGAGACTTGGAAATGTCTAAATATGAAGCGGGTCGAGAAGCAGAGCTCAAGGTAGCAGCGCTCATCTAGAAATCAGGGATTTCCCGACCCCGGTAAACAAATGCCGCATAATTGAGGGACGGTACAGCGGGAGTTGAATGCAACAAAGTCCGGCAACTTCACAACAAGAAGCTTGCACCTTAAGGCCAGCAGTTTAAAGAAGAAGGATCGAGAAGTTTCAGCCCTAACAGTAAGTCCGAATCCGGGTCCAAACCTCTAGGGACCTCGAGGACTTCAAGCCGAAGAACAACAACAACAACAACAACAAAAACAGAGCCCACAAATAATAAGGGGAAGGACCATAAAGGGGATATCTTCCACCCCACATGCTGAGTGTCTGAAGTGTGGAGAACCCCATGGAGCTTGCCGGTCGGGCGGATGAGACGTTTGCTACCGATGCGGAAACCGGACACTACTCCAAAGATTGTCCCAAGAGGAATCAGCCAACCCCAACCCCAAGCCGTAACGTCAAGGAAGGGCTCATACCCTCAATGCGAAGAGACGACGACGTCACCAGACCGTTAAGTGTTACCAAATCCTAAAAACCTAATTGACTATATGATTCTGCGCAACCCATTCCTTTATATCATACTCTTGTGTAGAGACCCTAGGTTTGAACATGTCTGAACTCCCTTTTAATCTTATTGTCTTACCCCAATTGCAACCAGTTAGAACTATAATGTTGCTTGCAGTGGTTTCATCCTAGAAAATAGACCGTTTGTTCTAGATTTCGTATGTTTACCCATGAAAGGACTAGAGATAATTCTTGGGCATGGATTGGCTTTGGGCTAAACCGTGTCTGTTAAACTGCGACGAGAAAACCATCACCTTTTTCCCATTCTCCTTGAACCTAGGGAAACCATGAGGATATACCTAAATGCTTGTAGACCTGAGCCCTAAAGGTGAAAGAGGTTACATTCTTTTGGCCGCTAGTGATGTCGACTTCGAGCAAAGCATTCAGGAGATACCCGTAGTGAGAATTATCCTTAAGTATTTCCAGACTGAAGCGTAATTTCCCCTAGAGAGAGATTGAATTCTCAATAGAGTTACTCCCAGGCACCGGACCCATATCCATAGCCCCCTATAGAATGCCCCCTTTGCGATTGGCCGAGTTGAAAACCCAACTGGCTGACCTTTGGAAAGAATTTCATTAGGCCGAGCGCATCACCTTGGGGAGCCGGTGTTGTTTGTGAAAGAAGGACGGAAGCATGAGGATGTGTGTCGATTATAGGCAAGTTGAACAAAGTGACGGTGAAAAATAGTACCCTTTGCCTAGAATTGATGACTGATGGACCAATTGAGAGGTGCAATGTTTTTCTAAGATTGACTTGAGGTCCGGTTATCACATAATTAGAGAGTTAAGGATGAGGATATACCCAAGATGGCTTTCCGCACTCCTCGATATGGACATTTTGAGTTTGGAGTTATGTCTTTTGGTTTGACCATGCTCAGCCGTCTTCATGGATTACATGAATAGGATCTTTAGACCCTATTTGGATAAGTTCGTGGTTGCTCTTATAGACCATATACTCATTTATTCAAGGACCCACGAAGAGCATGAGCAACATCTAGTAACACATTAGAGGTTTTGAGGGAGAAGAAACTTTATGCCAAGTTGTCTAAATGTGAGTTTTGGTTGGAAGAAGTGAAATTTCTAGGGCATGTAGTGTTAGAGGAGGAATTGCAGTTCTACCTAGTAAGGTGGAGCAAGTGTATGAATTGGGAACAACCTAGAATCGCTATTGAATAAGGAGCTTTTTGGGATTAGCTGGCTCATTATCGTAGGTTCATCAAGGGATTTTCCCAGTTCGCATTACCTTTAACCAAGCTTACTAGGAAAAACACCCTCTTCGTGGACCCAATTGTGAGAAAAGTTTTCAAGAACTCAAGATAATGACCTCTACCCCAGTCCTAGCCGACCCCTAATGAGCCTTTTGGCTATACCGTGACGCTTCTGTAAGGGCTTAGGTTGCGTCTTGATGCAAATAAGTGGTAGCTACGCATCAGAGGTACTCTAAGCCACATGAAATAAACTACCCACCCATGACCTAGAATTGGCCGCCGTTGTGTTCGCTCTTAAAGATCTGAGACACCATTTGTACGGTAAGGTTCGAGGTGTTCTCCGATCACAAGAGTTTGAAGTATCTTTTTTATCAAAAAGCTAAACATGAGGCAAAGGAGGTGGATGGAGTTCTTGAAGGATTATGATTTTGGATTGAACTACCATCCGGAAAGCTAATGTTGAAGCCGATGCCCTTAGTAGGAAATCCTTACACTTGTCCCACTTAATGATTAAGGAGGATGAACTGATTTTGAGGCTTTTAGAGACCTTAACCTAGGAATAACCATAACCCCTATGGGTATGAGAGTTGCCACCTTAGTGTGTGTCAAGTGATTTTCAAAGGAGAATCACTCAAGCCCAAAGGGAAGATGATGAGTTTCAAGAGACTCTTGGCAGGAAAAGCCCAAGAAATGAAAGGTTTCAGCCAAGGGAAAAGATGGTATGTGGAGGTTTGAAGGACGTATATGCATACCGCCGGTGACCTCCTAAGAGATTCCAGGAGGCCCACAAAAGCAATTTTTCAATTCATCCTGTGCCACCAAAGATTTGAAAGATGTTCTGGTGGCCGGTTCAAAAAAGGATGCTGCAAATGGGTTAATAAGTGCCTAGTGTGCCAGAAGGTGAAGATAGAGCACCAAACCCCCGGAATGTTGACCCCTATCTATTCCCGAATGGAAGTGGGATAGCATTCGATGGATTTTGCTACTGTAACTACGAGGACTGAAGCGAATCATGACGCTATATGGGTAATAGTGGATAGATTGACGAAGTCAGTCACTTTTTACCTATTAAAGTGACATATTCCTTGGATAGGTTAGCACAATTGTATATCCAAGAGATTGCGAGGCTACATGAGTGCCGTCAGCAGGAATCTCGGATCGGGATCCGCGGTTCACGTCACGGTTTTGGAGCTTTCCGAAGGCGTTTGGTCAAAGCCGTGCTTCAGCACGGCTTACCACCCACAACAGATGGCCAATCCGAGAGAACAATCCAAACTTTGGAGGATATGCTTAAGGCGTGTCGCTCATGAGAAAGGGAGTTGGGACAAATACCTGCCATGCAATCGAATTTGCGTATAACAATAGTTATCACGCGAGTATTGGTATGGCACCGTATGAGGCCCTTTATGGACGAAAATGTCAGTCACCCTATGTTGGTACGAACCTGGAGAGCAAAGTCTAATTGGACCAGACTTAGTGAGGGAACGACGGAACAAATTAAAGGATAAGGGATAGGATTCTTACCGCTCTAAGCCGAAAGAAAGCTATGCGTACAAGCGGCGTAAGCCGAATTGAGTTCCAAGTAGGAGAAGATGTCTCCGATAAGCCCAACTCACAGGATAGGTCGAGCTATGAAGGTGAAAAAGCTAAGCCCTAGGTTCCTTGGCCCATTTGAATTTTAGGAGAGTGGGTCTGGAGCATACGCATAGCCTAACCCTCGAATCCATCCGATCTCCATGATGTTTTCCATGTCTCCCAAGACGTATCAAAATATTAATGTGCCCAAGTCATGTACTAGAGCCGGAACATGTACAATTAGAAGGATGACTGGCACATTCAACCTGTCCCTACGAAGAATTGTGGACCGAGGAGTCAAGCAACTAAGAAACAAACAGTACCTTTGGTCAAGTCGCGTGGGACGGGAAAGCCGAAGAATTCACATGGGAATCGGAGGCCAACATGCTAGCACAATATCCCGGATTATTCTCAGGTAATGAATTTCAGGACGAAATTCTTTTTAAGGATGGGAGAATGAAGAACGTCCCCGATTTTCACTAAACTTTCAAAATGACCAAAATGCCCCTGAGGTCGCTTTCACTCAAAACATGGGTCCGGCTTTGGGCCATCCCCATAGGGTTCATATGTTATATGAAGGGGATTGTTTGAGTGCGAATGCCTAACGGAGGAAAACCATTTATGAGATCTCCGCGTAAACGACCAAAATACCCCGGAACATAATTAAGGCAGTTTTAAGTTTCGTTTCTGACCCGGACTTCGTCCCGAGGTTTAAAACAATGATTTTAAGGCATGAACTATGTTTACTTAAGTCTGGAGGTCCGGGCAAGTTTTGGTAAAAATTACGATTTTGCCCTTGCATATCGCATTTTTAGCTTAATGAGCTGTTACTTCTAAACCTAAGCAATATTAGGCTTTATTAAAGGTTAATTAATTTCCATAATTAACCTAGGGCCAAAACCATCATTTGAAATTAATTGGAACCTAAAATTGCTTGGGAAATTCAAACTTCATTCTAGTCTTTCTTTTAAAAGAAAAAGAATCCGTGAATAGTGTTGATAGTGTTTCCACTATTCACATCATCTTCTTTCAAGGAGAAGTTGTCACACTCACATCACTAGTCTTGGAGGCTTTGACTCCATTAAACCTTCTCAACCACCTCTAACCTAGGGGTCTAAGTTTTAATTAACCAAATAGTGTACCTAGAGTACCTACTGGACAACCATCAATCCTAAGCCTAATCTATGTCACACCAAAGCACACTTCTAGACCATGATTTGAGGAGAGATTTCTCCTCCCAAGGCTGCCAAAAGTGGCGCCACCTCCCCCTAGAAATCACATAAAATTAGTCTAAGTGGTCAAGCTATCTTATGACACATGTCTTGAACACTTTCAATCAATGTTCAACTTCCAAGAAAAATGTCTTTCAAGATTCAAAGAATAATTTATATGGTCAATCAAGGTTTTCAATTCACTTCTAAAATAAAAAGAAATATGTCTTTCAAATTCAAAAAG